>ML266012.1:2705-36789 GCA_005239495.1 Nicotiana undulata | reverse complement strand
GGGGGGGGGGGGGGTAGACATTGTCCTCTACCTTGGATATTAATATCAAAAGATGAAATACATAAAGGAGGGGGAGGTGAAAAGGTACCCCATATGCTATTTTATAGTTGAACCTACTCAACTCTTTGGTTTCTAAAAATCATGCCTATAGTGATCATTATACATGTCGGGAAAAAAATTTATAGGGATGTGTCTGACATCTATTAATAGTGTCATCCTTACATTCACATGACTTTGACGAGTCAATCAAAAAAAGAAACCCGTTTTAAGATCGTTTGTTGCAGGATTTTTGGTTGCTTATTAGAGAACAACTGGAGTTTGAGTTTGTGTAGGGGTTCTTAGTTGCTATATACTCTTTGAGTTGATTGTTGGTCCCTTCATTGAGGCTATTGCTGGACATAGATTGGCTATTCTTATGGTTAACTAGACTTGAATATTTGATTCACATGAGATCTGCACTGTATGTTTTTGCTTGATAGTGTATCTTGTTGTATATGTTCTGGATTGATAATGTGTGATGCTTTGGGATCTCACAAGTACTTTTTCCATGCATCTAATACTTGCTCTATCTAATACCATTTGCCAATTTTTTCAGGTATGAACCGGCTTTAGTTCAAGAGATGCTTACCCTAATTATTCAAATACTGAAAGAACGACGGTTTTGTGGGCTAACCTCGAGTGGTTGTTTGCAAAGAGAGTTGGTGTATAGACTATCCATTGGTGATGCCACTCATAGTCAGTTGGTGAAGTCTCTTCCTCGTGACCTCTCCAAGATTGATAAATTTCAGGAAGTTTTGGACCGAATAGCAATGTATTCAAATCCCTCTGGCATGAATCAGGTTTATGTCTCACATTTTGTTTATTCTTTAACCCTTGCACATTCCAAAGGAAATCAATCTAATTATTTTGTTATCCTGTGTTGTCCACTAATTCCTTATCTATCACAGGGTATGTACAAACTGCGGTTACCCTATTGGAAGGAACTGGATCTGTACCATCCTCGTTGGAATTCAAGGGACTTGCAAGTAGCCGAAGAAAGATATATGCGTTTCTGTAATGCATCAGCATTGACCACTCAGCTTCCAGGATGGAGCATAATTTATCAACCTCTTAGTCGAATAGCTGAAGTAGCTACCTGTAGGACGATCCTCCAAATTATCCGCACAGTTGTATCATATGCTGCCTTTTCTGATAAATCAAGCGCTTCACGTGCTCCAGATGGTGTTGTGTTAACATCACTGCATTTGCTGTCACTAGCATTGGATATCTGTTATGCACATAGGGAATCTGGTGAACATTCTTGTTGTGAGGGTGATGTTGTTCCAATTTTAGCACTAGCTTGTGAAGAAGTATCAGTGGGTAGATTTGGTGATCAGAGCTTGCTGTCTCTACTCGTTTTCTTAATGAGGAAACATAAGAAAGGAAATGACTTTGTGGAAGCTGGAATGATTAATCTGTCATCTTTGATTGAAAGTCTCCTGAAGAAATTTGCTGAACTACAACCCGAATGCATGGACAAACTGCAAGACCTTGCTCCGGAAGTGGTCAATCAATTATCTCGATCCTTTCCAAGTGATGATACTAATAGCTTCCGATCATTTTCAGACAGTGATAAGCGTAAGGCTAAAGCTCGGGAGAGACAAGCTGCTATACTGGTGAGATTACACAAGAGAAAGTTAATGATATGTTATTTAATAGTTTGCTAAATATGGCCTGTTCAAAAAATAATTTGGTAGATATGGATAGCTTGTTTTCTGCTCTCTAGGCAATTAGCGGCAAGTTGTTGATTTTGCTGCTCTGTTGTGTCGACTGTTTGCTATGTATGTCAAGACTTGAGAAGTGGAAATTCCTTCTTTGGCATACGGGGGAGGGATAGCCTAATTATAAAGACCCACTTCCAACCATAAGGTCTGGGGTTCGAGTCACATGCAACTGTTGGACTTCTAGGTAGGGGGTTTGGGGGTAGTGGGCGGTACCAACTACAGGTTTTGGCAATCTCCACATTAAATTCTACATGCTTGGTCAAAGCAATTTTCGTTTTTTTCTAATAGCAGTATTAAAAAAAACATGATTGGTATAAAAATCTTTATGTAGCAGAAAAGGATAATGTTAGTGGAATGAAAATAATAGGGTAAACTACATTAACATCCCTCTAGTTACAATCACAAAAATACATTCTCTATTGTGTAAAATCACAATCTTCCCCGTTAGTGATTTGGCTGGTGGAGTTAACTTCGAGTCTATTGACTACGTTATGCCTTACCTGGACTATAGGCGTATTATGTTCAGAATAATATTTATTTTTTCAAGTAAAATTATAAGTTAAATTTTTTTCAGTTGATTAGTGAAGGTATCCGTTTTCTTAACTCAGAAAAGTGTATTAACAATTTTTTGTGTCAGTATGTGTAATTACAATGACTAAATGAAAAGTAATACAACTTAGTATTAATGACAAAGCATTCCTACTTAATGTAGGTTATGCTATAATTGCTGCTACTGAGAATATTCTGCCTCACACCTGTTCAGGGCCAGAAACCTATTCCATTCAACATGAAGTAGGAGACATAACTTTATCCTGCAATACTACAACACATATACTCCGAAGGAGGAGAATGGTGACCTCGCGAACTCTTCCTTCTTTAGTATTATCACAGCCACAATTAATTAACAGAAGTTCTCCCAATCTGCACAAAACATCCTTCTAGGATTCCAAACAAGCAATTGTAATATTTCTTAGATGAACAGGCAATTGTAATTGTTATTATATCTGTGTCTATGACTTGCTGCTTTATACACCGCGAAGGATAACACTGGAACAATACTTTCCTCCATGATATCTTGAACAAGTCATTAGTGTTAAGTTTACCATGGAATATTGGAGACCCAAAATTATTTATATCATGGAGGGGATTATTGCACCGGGCTGCCCTATGGAGGGGATTATTGTTCCAGATAAGAACCTAAGGGTGTGGCTTCGTGGTAAATGAAATGGGAGGAGAACCATGAGTCTCAGGTTCAAGCGAAGGCAAAAAAAACTACTCTCTCTGTTTCAATTTAGATGACACACTTTTCTTATTAGTCTGTTCCAAAAAGAATGACACATTTTTACGATAGGAAATAGTTCAACTTTAAACTCTTCATTTTGCCATTTTACCCTTAGAAGCTTTTATAACCACACAAATGTCATGGCCCCACAAAGCTTTTACCCCTTAAGTTTTTAAGACCACAAGTTTCAAAAGTCTTTTTTTTTCTCTTAAACTCCGTGCCGAGTCAAACTATCTCAATCTAAATTGAAACGTAGGGAGTTAGTGATTTTTTCTATCTGTCCAAGCCTTGGTAGATAGAGTTACCTGGTATCTGTTGTTGGTGAGAGGTAGCAGGTATCTCGTGATATTAATCAAGGTGTGCACAAGCTGGCCGGACATTACAATTATAAAAAGGATAGTTTCTTCTCATTTGCCTAAGTCTTGATGGCAAGAGTTACCCTGTATCTGTATCTGTGCTAGTGGGAGGTAGCAGGTACCCTGTGAAATTGTCAAGGTGTATGCGCAAGCTGGCCTGGAAACTAACATCAATTTTAATAATAGAGTATTTCCAAATAAAGGAAGACAGTTGGATACCTGTTTGAACTTACATATTACCAAATGTGGTTACAAACATGTACATGTATCTCCTGTTTTTTTTAACATGCACTGACCCCATAAAAAAAGTTCCTCAGCGCTAAAAAGAATCAAGGTGTCGCAATTTAGTTTTCTCTCTAAAGTTGAAGCTAGCCTTGCTTTTCCTCTATATAAGAAACACAGATTTAGAGAATTGCACAACATATAGTAGATTTGAATGTTGTTTGTTTCATTGTCATGCTGATGCATACTTCCATTGTGCTATATTGCCATACCATAGTAGAACTAGAGAAAACTTAATCTCTCTGTTTTTAGTTAATAGTACAGGGAGAATCTGGTTTGACTCGGTCACTTTCTCAATGTACTCCATGCCTACTTTACAGGAGAAGATGAGGGCCCAGCAATCCAAGTTTTTAGCAAGCATTGATACCACAGCAGATGCTGCTGCAGATGATTCTAAACGTGGTAAAGAGTTATGCAGTTCAGATGGTAGACCTAGATCTGAAGAGGCTACTCCTGTGATTTGCTCTCTTTGCCATGACCCAAATTCTAAAAGCCCTGTATCTTACCTAATTCTTCTTCAGGTAGGTGGCTCTATTTTATGTGTTGATATCATTTTCTTCCACTTGGATATGACTGGTGATTTATCTGATTATTGAACGTTAATTTATCCTCCTGATAAAGTGAACGATACTTATTTCATCTTGATTCCTGATATAAGAAATCCAGGCTTCTCAGTTTCACCAACAGAGGTCCTCCTTCATGGGAACAGACTCGCCGCTCTGGAAAAGAGCCAATGTCTTGTGCCAAAAAAATGAAAGACGTTTTATCTGAAAGGAGCAATCTCTCAAGAAGTTCAGAAATTATTTCATCGTCTTGGTTAATGCAATTAATCCAAAATGAAGTAAATGAGCTTGCTTTAGAAGGACAACCTAATGAAGTGGAAGCATTTGTGGAGTATATCAAGGCAAAATTCCCCTCAATGAAGAACATTCAACCTCCTTGTGTATCAAGCATTGTAAAGAAAAAGACAGTCTCTTCCTTTGAGATTCTAGAAGAACACATGTACTCGTTGATTCGGGAAGAAATGGATGTTAACTCATGTAACTGGGATCCTTTGAAAAATGATAAGAAGCTCTCAGCATTGGGTGGTAGTGGACGTGCTGCGTCACTTTTGCTTGGAAGATACATTTCTGCTCTTTCAAGAGAACATAGTCCTTCTGCGTCGGTGAATAGCCACAAAGCACAACTGGAGTCAAGTATGGTGCATCCAGCATATGATGGATTTGGTCCATCAGATTGTGACGGGGTATATCTTTCATCCTGTGGTCATGCTGTGCATCAGGGATGTCTTGACCGCTATTTATCTTCGCTGAAGGAAAGGTATTAATTTCTTAACCAAAAAAGAGGGTGGGTGCCTTGTAAGTTCTTTTTATAACTTCCTTTTGTTGTTGTACTTCTGAGGCTGTCTTGTCTGATCATTGAAGTGAATGTCTTAAGACATTATCAATCTTTGCTCTTCTTTATTTTTCTGATTTGGCAAAATTCGATTTCTCTGTGTCACTGGGTTGTTTTCCTATCACTGGTCTTGTATATTTCCTTCTCAAACTTAAATAGGTTACTTTATGTTAGACTTACTATGTGGGATGTATTATTGTGTTCCATAGTAGGTCTTCCATCCAATTCCTCAAGTTTAGAGCAGTAATTGGCTCGTAACTTTTACGCAGGTATACCAGAAGACTTGTTATCGAAGGAGGTCATATTGTAGACCCGGATCAGGTTCAAAAGCTGCTTTATAATCTTCTTCTCTGCTCTCTTATGGAGTGAATTGCTAAATTATTGTCATTTATTCTGTTTTTTCAGGGGGAGTTCCTCTGTCCTGTATGCCGTGGACTTGCCAACTCAGTGCTGCCAGCATTACCTGGAGACACTAAAAGTAAAAGGTCGACACAGTCTGTTTCAACTGGTCCATCAGATGCTGTAGGCCTTTCAGCACTTCGTTTTCAAGAAGCTTTATTTCTCCTGCAAAGAGCAGGTGATGTTGCTGGAAGTAAAGAGATTCTACACAGTTTTCCACTTCAGCAATTTGGGCAGATGAGAATAAATCTTGAATCTGTGGTTGGGGTATTATGTGAAATGTATTTCCCAGACAAGGATAAGATTTCAGAATCTGACAGGCTTAGTCATTCTCTGATCTTGTTTGACACACTCAAGTACTCACTTGTATCAACAGAAATTGCTGCTCGATCTGTGAAGACTTCTTTAGCTCCAAACTACAGCCTTGATGCCCTGTACAAAGAACTCAAAGCTTCAAACTGTTTTATATTAGCCTTGTTACTAAGTATTGTACAAAGCACACGGACAAAGAATTCACTTACTGTCCTGTTGAGGTTAAGAGGTATTCAGTTGTTTGCAGAGTCTATATGCTCAGGCACTTCTGCAGATGAGCCTCCAGACAGTCCGTCTGTTGGAGGTATGATTCCTGCTCCATAAGTTGCTTTTTATGATTCTATTATTTGTAAAGGATAAAGCTGAGATTCTGGGAACATGGATATAGTGGTAATTGATGTCAGGTGAATCTAGAAGCAGTGTATGATTGTTGGTGTGCTTTGCAGGTAATATGCAAGACATCTTGGAATGTTCTGAAAGAGAATTACAGTACCCCGATATTCAGTTCTGGAAACGAGCTTCTGATCCAGTTCTTGCACATGATGCTTTTTCATCATTAATGTGGGTGTTATATTGCCTTCCGGGCCCATTTCTGTCATGCGAGGAATCATTCTTGTCTCTTGTTCATCTTTTCTATGTTGTCACTATCACTCAGGTTATTGCAAATTTTCTTCGTCCAATTGTTCTCTTTGTTACAGATTAGGTCTTTTGTGCTTGATTGGTGCTAAGTCATTTCTTTTCTTTTCAGATTATAATTACCTATTGCAGCAAGCGGCAAACTAGTTTGACTGAGTCAGGAGGCAGTGATTCTTTGGTTACTGACATCTACAGAATAATGGAGGAATATGGAGTTGCTTATAATTATTTTGATTCTAATCATATTGAAACTTGTGACATCAAAGATGCAATTCGTAGCCAGAGTTTTCCTTATTTAAGAAGATGTGCATTATTGTGGAAATTGATTCGTTCTTCTATATCAGAACCATTTAGTGACGGGAATAACGTATTAGATAGATTACCATATTCCATGGCTGAAACAATGGAATGTGGTGAAAAAATTGCAGATGAGTTCACTGAGTTTGAAAAATTGGAAAAGTTCTTTAAGATTCCCCAACTTGATGATGTTATTAATGATAACATAATACGTGTTGTGGTTCCAAGATGGTTGCATCATTTCTCCAAGCAGTTTGAAGGTCACAGTCTAAAGAGTGTTCTGTATTGTACCCCTGCTGTCCCATTTAAACTGATGCTTTTGCCTCATCTTTACCAGGACCTCTTACAGAGGTTGGTATATACATACTTACATACATTATTTGACTTGTCTAAACTATCTTTTTATAACCCTGGAATGTTCTGCTACTTTCAGGTATATTAAACAGCACTGTCCAGACTGTGGAGTTGTACAGGAGGAGCCCGCATTGTGCTTGCTGTGTGGTAAACTGTGCTCTCCGAATTGGAAGTCATGTTGCGGGTACAAATGCACTTGCAATGCATCTTTCTTTTATTCTTCTAATAATCCTTGAAATTCTGTTTGACATTTGATTTCGTCAGTGAAAGTGGGTGCCAAACACATGCAATGGTTTGTGGAGCGGGTACTGGGGTGTTCTTATTAGTCAGAGTAAGGGTTATTTCCTTTGTGTCTTGTTTATTTGTCTTGATCTTTCTGATGCAATATACCGTCTTTTAGGGCAAGTAGAATGGCTTATGATTGTCCTTTCACTACAGAAAACCACAATATTGCTTCAAAAATCCTCTCGTCAGGCATCGTGGCCTTCCCCATACTTGGACGCATTTGGTGAAGAGGTAAGTCAGTGGTTTAGCTATCCTTGCATAATGTAATACTTGGATTGCACAAGGTTAGTGTTTAGTTAACATCAATCTTTTTTTCTTCATCTACATTCTTAAGAATATGGAGGAAGGGAGAAAGTAGACTGTTTCACCCCAAGGAGAAAGCACTGAAAGTCTCAAGAAAGTGCTCCCAAATTGGAGTCAATTCAGTAAGGCACCACAGTTATTTCCGTGCTTTTCTTCTCAAACTGAAGAAAGTAGAGTTGGAACTGGTCATAAATGGTCACTTCCTTGTTGCCATCTGCTGACAAGTCACTTGTCATTATTGACCAAAAGGATCTTTCCCATCACCATCCCCTTTTTCTTCCGTCTTTCGCAAATGCCAAACGCTCTCCCTCCCCCTCTCCGTGCGCGCGCGCCTTCCCTTGATAACCTTGAGTTGTTGGTTACACCGCACCGGAAAGTACTCTATGGGAAATCTCCGGATCTTTCTAATCGGTCACAACACAGGAGGAAGAATTGGTAATAGACACAAAACCATCCATTCTGGCTCTATATTTGTTCAAATAAAATGCTTAGCCAATTCCACGCGTCTAACCAAAAAGTCCTTTCTTCTTCCAACTTTTCGATCTTCCCATTCATTCCCTGTGTGCCCTTCTTCCTCTTGGACGAAATGATCAAGGAATACTCGGAAATACATCTCGAAGAGTTTGGGATAGGAATCCATAAAGAAACGATCCTATTAATAAGATACAAAATGAGAATCGTATCCATACGATTTTGCACTTCTCGACAAATATCATCTGTTTTGTTATTCTAAGCGGGTATTCAATTTTGGGTAATGAAAAACTTATTATTCTTAACTCTTGGGATACACACACACACATATATATATATATCCCCTCTTGGCGTGCTACTTTCTCTCCAACTAGGGGTGGGCATAATCCGAAAAACCGAATTCAGAACCGAACAGAACCGAATAAATTTGGTATTTCGGTTTCGGTTTTTTCGTAATTCGGTTTATTTCGGTACGAAAATTTCGGTAATTCGGTTCGGTATACGGTATTGGAATTTGGTTTTTCGGTATACCGAAATACCGAAATAGTGTAGTCCAACCCAACTTTTTTTTATTTTAGCCCAATACCCTTAAGCCCACACCCCAAAAGTCCAAAACACCTATTAATTTATTATTTCTCGTATTACTACTAATATAACAAAAAAAGTGAAATTGATATCTTAAACTATGAGTAGAAAAGTATTTAGAATCAATAGAAAAGGTTTCCTTTTCGATGACTTATTTTGCAAACTTTAAATTAAAAAGTGAGATAGTTACTTCTATTTCAATTTGAATATTTAGCTAACATTATTTTGATAAAGACCATTTAACAAACAGATACACTGACCATTTTCAGTTTAATACAAGCTGTATTGGTTTCAAAAGTCAAAGAACTATAGATTTGAATAAGCAGAAGCCTCGTAACATAGATTTGGTTTAAACCAAAACCGAACCGAAACCGTACCGAACCAAAATAAGAAATACCGAACCGTACCGAAATATTTTGGTATGGTATTTGGTATACACAATTGATAAACCGAATACCGAAATACCGAACCGAATTACCGAATGCATACCCCTATCTCCAACCCACAGCCCTAAAATGCAACCTGACATCCATCTTCTTCTGCTGCTTCTCTGTGCTGTCGCCAGTGAATATATCAACTTTGGTTTGGGGGTATGGATCCAGCTCATAGCAGAAGAAAGACTTTGCTTCACACATTGGTAGCAATATCTTCTTTTCACTCGAAGATCAGCTATTAGTGATTCTATTCCTTCATTTCATCTTCCATCTTTTTATCTTTGGGGCTATGTTGGAGCTTAGATTTATGTGGTGAAGAAGGGGAAAAGTGATTTTTTTGTAATATGATGATAGGATACTCTCTGACCACTCCAAAGAAGTTTCTAAAATCCTGGGGAAAAACTAACATGAATTTGAAATGTGGTATTTGTGTAAAACTTGATATATTAAATGTTCTAATTGAGCAGCCCTGAGTTCAGTAATCTTGAAGGCCTTTTTGTGCTCTCATGGTGGGCATGGATATAATTATCTTTCTTTTTATTGCTTCTTACTTGAGATGCTACAAAGTGGGATAGATAATCAAGTAATTCATATCCTTTTTATAACCAGTTTGTTTTGGGCTTTAATTTTTGAAGTTTATGTGGTCATGCATTTATTCAAATTAGAGCCAAATTTTTCAATCGATGGAGCATTATGTGTTAATGGTTTAAAAGGCCACCTATCGGACCTCTTGCTACCTATTAATCAGTTTTGTAAGAATAGGTCTTGTCTAAAAAGGGGGAGGGGTGTATAAGAATAGTGTTAACACATGGTTGGATGTTTTAATATTGATCAAGGCTTCAAGATGCAATGTGTTCAATGGTTCATTCGACCCATTAGTATTTTCCTCATATAGCACTGTAATTTACTTGTAAAAGATAAGTTCCTATCCTATAGGACATGCTTGGGTACATACTTGGCTTGTTCCCTTTCTTCCCTTTCAGCTTCTTCCCCCTAGTCTCTGCATCGTTATTTCCATTCTTCATGTATTTTGTGTTCCACAACGTAATATTAGAAGCTTTTTAACAGTCATTTATTGTGTACACGTAGTTTCACGGTGCAAATAAAACAGTGCAAAAATATAGACATATTATTTTTCAAACTGTGTGTACGTCATTCCTCTATAAAAAGCTATTGTATTTCCCTCTTGGTGTTGTCCCAAAATGTATCCACTTTTTGGTGAATGGCTTTCGTAGCTCCGGTCGATGTTCTTTACATATGATATTACCTAAACATGGATCCACTACCTCTCTCCTTGGAGGAGCAGCTTATTCATGCTTGCCTAGGCTCTTATCTCTTTTGACCTATCAAGATAGATAGGCTGTCTATAGTATATGAATAATGTATAAGTTCATCAACAAGCTGTCTTTATCTCCACTTCTACTCACTGTTTCCACTTAGAAACCCTCTATGTTTGTATACGATAAAATTTTGGACTGCTGCCTTGTCAAATTTGCGCAGCTTATTTTGGGAAGTAAAGATTGATCTTTCATATATAAAATATGGCTTACTCTTTCTTCATTTGGGTTTCTGTGGTTCAGTAATAGATGTACTGCAGATAATTGGACTGTTGCTTAGTAGTCATATTAAGATTCAGTTCATCTATCTAGACGTCAATTTTGCAAATCACAGACCAAATGCCAGATGTAAATTAGAATTGTTGAAAGGAAAAACGGAAAGTTCGCAAATAAATAAACATCTGAAACTTCTCTTGAAGGGCCAAAGCTTGTAAATACAGTATAGTCTTTCAGATAAATTCCTTGGGAATTACAGAGTCTGACAGGACTAAGTGCATGCTGAAGCACGTTATGAAAGTACCATATAACTGAAAATTGACAAACTTAAAAATGTGGAAGTGGAGTACCATGGAAGATGTATAGGAGTAAAAGAACTACACCAAAAAAATGAAGAAGATAAAAGTCAAAATAGCACAGCACTCAAACATATGAAGATTAGAGATGCAAAAGCATCAAGTGGCACTGGCAGTTTAGGTTCTATATTGCCCGCTATTTTGAACCGCCAAGCTCAAAATAAAATCTGGAACAATCTTGTTATGTACTTATTTTATGTGAAGAAAAGTTTCTTTCTAAGTTTCTTGTACCCTCAAATCATCTTCAACTTTTTTGTTTTTTATTTATTTATTTATTTATTTATTAGTTTTATACTTTGAGTCAAAAAGTGAGAAGAGATTTGGACTCGGTCAAAATCATGTTAGGAAATGTCTCCAAAGTATCCAATTTGTGACAATCCAATTTAATCTGTCATAAGATATTTCTTAGGATCCGAAGGATAAGTGTTTTTTTTTTTTTCTCCCCTTGTCTTGTTTTTCCTTCTTTTATGGGCCAATTATTTTCAATCCTTGTCGAGACTAGTGTGGATGGATATACATGTGCAGTGCTATGGAATTTGGTGTTTATCATTTGGATCTTAAACTTTCTCTTTATACTTGCAGGATAGTGAAATGCATCGTGGGAAGCCATTGTATCTGAATGAGGAACGCTATGCTGCCTTAACTCATATGGTATAAAAAAGAACTTTGCATAATTTACTGCTGCGGTGACTGAGTTTCTATTGTTGTACTATTTGTTAGGTGGTCTGATTAATGTCCTTGGAGGCAGTTCCTCCTATTGTGCTATTTGTTAGGTGGCCTGATTAATGTACTTGGAGATAAAGCTAGACAATGGGGCAAAAAAAATGAGCCTTATCTATGGAGGAAAAGAGAAATAGAGAATCTTCTCTGATTATTATGGATTTAATGGAAAAGCTGTTGAAGGAACTGAAAGAAGTAGTATGGCTTAAGCTAGAGTTAATTATGTACTCCATGTGCACCTTTGAGCTTTTAAGTGTCTTAAAGTGCAAACAGTTAGCCACTGCTTAGGGACGTCTAGCCATTTTTTCTCGTTTCACAACGTTCATGGTTCTCTACTGCCAAATGTGCCCAAACTAGACTTATAGTAATTGCATGTCTTGTACTGTGTTGTCTTCTAATAGTTTTTTACTTTTTCTTATTCCCCTTCCTTCTATCAGTTGTCCTGTTGTCTTCTAATAGTTTTTTACTTTTTCTTATTCCCCTTCCTTCTATCAGTTGTCCTCTTCTTTGATGTTAGTAACTACCATGATTATTTTATCATAGCAAGGAAGTTTTGTCTTGTACTTCTGAGTTCTGAAATCTAAATGAGCATAACTATTGCTTTAAATCTGGCGCTTTTGTCTGAGAAACATTGGATCACATTTATCTTTATTCCATACCTCTAGTTATAGCAACTTGCTAATTTGTTTGAATCAACTATTTAGGTGGCTTCTCATGGACTGGATCGTAGTTCAAAGGTGCTTCGTCCGACGAATATTGGCGCTTTTTTCATGCTTTAGTTCGACTGTTTCGTAAGGTCTGGTAAAGGTCGTTTCATGATCGCCATATTCGGTATATTTGTCTTTACTTGCTGACAGGTAGTTTATCTTTATTCGTATCTGGACTCTTGCAGGTTAACTAGGTCCCAGGAATTAGTCAAAGATGGTAAAAAGATATCAGCTGTCTGGTTCTGAGTTTTGACTCAGACACAGCATGTCCAATGTTCTGCAGTCTGCTACTGTCTAATATACAGATTATCGAGGTTAGTCTATAATTTTGGCGTTTTCCTATTCTGAGATACGTTTGCCTCAGATGTAATGCAATGTGTGAATAGATCAGTTTCATTTGCTTGACTTGGAAGCAGGGTTCTCCAGACAGTTCCTTTTTGTGATTATTCGTGATTAATGGTTCTTATATTCCTTATTTTGATTCAAAGTTAATATACTTTTCCTGATATTCAGTTTACACTGTTAATGAAGTGCCTGAGCTAAAAAACTCGAGGTGATGTGCCTTGAGCCATGTTAGTGAAGTGGCTGAGATTTTAAAAAATGGTTTCCAGCAATTGAACTCCAGACTTGGCACCAAAATTCTAGGTGGAGCCTCAAAATTGGTCCATGAGATTTTACAATAAACAATGGCAATCTTGGGCAAGGACAGGCATTCTATTGGGATTTTCTGCATAGTAGGGCATTCTAGGAGCCCTCGTGGAAAAATCAGAGGTCTTAGACCAACTTGATTCTGAATACAGGGATATTTGGCATCCTTGTCTGTGACTGTTAGGTCCAAGTTTTACATGATTTTAGCGAGTACTGGTTTCAGATAGTGTTTTCCAGAAGTCCTCTTATTTTAGTTTTGTTTGGTTAGAGTTTGTATGTCAATTTAAGGATAAGAGTGAGATTTAGACAACATCTAATTTTAGAGACCCCCAGTTTTATCTTAAGAGACAAATTATTGGGTATTGGGATGAAATGGGCAACATAGAAGATGTTTTCCTTTTGAGGTTTCATATGAGGACCAAAAGATATGATTAAAAATCTATACAAATAGCTTTATTCATTGTTTGTTTTTACTAATCCACATGTTTTTTTTGTTTTTTTTTTTGGGGGGGGGGGGGGTTTTTTTTTTTTTTTTTTTTTTGGGGGGGGGGGGGGGGGGTGAGGTGAGGGTTATTAGATCTTTAAATTTGCAGTTCTCTTGGAGATCTTATGCCATCCAAAACCCTAGTGTATGAATTGACCTATGAAATTTGATTAAAATGACTGGACTACATGCATCAGCCTCCTTTTCTAAACTGATGGTAAAAATTTGAATAGCTTGAAGTAACATATTTCTTTTCACCAAAAAAAAACCAACCACTAATTTCTGTTTTGTTAGTTTTTAGTATTTAATCATATATATAGTTGAGCTAGACGAGTGTCCCTCAAATTTGATTTTTTTTGTTTGCATCTGGTTTCCAAGGCAGTCCAAGCAAGCATTTAATGCTTTGCCATTTTAATCCTTATGTTCCAAAATCATTATCCAATTTGCTCAGTAATACTGAAATTTCTGAATGATAGTTGGACAGGTAATCAAAATGAAGACAGTTGCAGAGTTTCTGCCAGGGTATTGCCGGGGGTAGGGTAACCTTAGCTGATATGTTATGCAATTCAAGATGAGTTTGCAATATTACACTATAATCTGATGTTTCACAAGATTTAATTTAGTTTTCGAAACCTTAATGAAAGCATAGTAGTTTGTTAAGAATCAGAAAGGTTTAACACGGAAAATTACTAATAGAAGACGTCTAGGATAATTTTGTTAAGTTGAGCTGAACTTGGTGATAGAAATGCTGCTAAATAAAAAGAAACAAAAACAATATTGACGTGCTAAGTACTCTCTCCACTTCCATTCATGCGTGGGTGGGATGGTCCTGTCTCATTGCCATCCCATCCCACATTCATGTTGCAGTCTCCACTGCTGCTTCTGCATTGAGATTTTCTGCGAAAAAATGTTCCAAAATGTTGCTGGCAAAAATTTCTTAGTACCTCGCTTTGATTCTTCTCTTGGTTTGACTGTCTACATTACATGGCATTATCGATAAGATTTATCTCAGATTAGATAGTCTAGATTAATGCCAAAAAAATGGCGAAATAGGGTTAATGTAAGTTGTACGGCTTCAACTTGCAGGCACCTGATTAATCCGGTCATTATTTTTCCTGTGTTACTTTGTTTTCGTCTTCTTTTCTTCTCAAGGAAAAAGAAAAAAAGAAAAACCTTGATGGTTCAGATTTGCTCATTTATGGCATGTTCAGCGTAGTTATTTTGCTAATATATGAACATGTGGCAGATAAATAGGCGTTGACATCTGTGGCAGAGTAGAAGGATTTGCTTTTACCGGAAAGGGATGTTTAAGTGACTGATGGTGGGGCGGCTGATTATCACACATTGCTGTACAGAGATTGTAAATATATGTGGTGTTCTATTGTAGTTTTGATCCATTGAACTGGTTTCCTAAAGGTGTAAATTATAGTCTAAGCAGGTATATGGATTATTAATACGATATGTTGAACCCCCTTCTGACTACTGTGAAAATGTAAATTCTGACGTAATTAACAATATGTTGAAAACCGATGTTAGATTTTGAGTTTTTCTTTCATCTTTTCCAGCTCCAACCAATCAATCTGCCTTCTCTAAAAACCTTTTATTAAAAAGATCTCTTTATGTTCCTTGATCCGAGGAGCTCTGTCTCAGATACGTTTTGGAGAATTAATTTCACGCATGGACACTGAATCTAATTCACTATAATGGAAAATTTATAAAATGTCAGTCAAATTGTAGTAGTTAATTTTACAACTATAACAGTCTTTAATCAATGAGGTCATGAGAGGCTAGCAATGGAGATTAGTGTGAACTGAAGTTAAAAAAGGCTAATAATCGCCCACCGTGGGGCTCGAACCCACGACCACAAGGTTAAGAGCCTTGCGCTCTACCAACTGAGCTAGACGGGCGCTTTGCTCTGAGCCAACTGTTTTTTTAGTCGTAAGATTAACCAAAAGGTACTTTTTGAGATCTAAGATACTTGGGGATCAAGGTTGTGTTTCATTTCTTTCCCTCATCACTTGAGCCAAAATACAATTTTTTTTATAAAAAGAAGAAAAAAAAGTTCCATTTTGACCACAATAAAGTGCATGTCCCAATGATGAGAAAAAAGGAAAAGTGCATGACCCAATGTAATATCGAACTTAATCTTCATAGAAATCTATAGATAATTTTTCATTATTCTCAATTTAGATAACGTTTACCTTATGTTGGTCGTTTGAATAAAAGCTTATAGTGAATCAAAGATAAGAAATACTGTATTCACTTTCAGATGAACATCCTTACACAATCATAATCGATAACTACATTACACAATCATATACAGATCTTCACTTGAACAAGGGGCTGAATGTCAGAAAGAATAAGCTAACTTATATCTATTGGTGTTTTTTCAACGGAACAAAGCTAAATTGCTGATTTTGCTAAGGGAAGCTTGTCCTAATTACAGTTCTTGCTAATACTACAAATCTCAATTGAAAATTCTAATATACTCTCTCAAGCTTAATTTACCATATCTATACAGTCTCAAAGATATTTGTTAAAGCCATATTAACTCAGCATTCTTTTTTCCTATTATTACGTTCTTTGACTAGTGAGTATCATATGACTTGAACCCCGTCACTACTTCACCTAAATTAGTCTTGATACTTAGTGAGTACATGTTGTCCCGTACTCATACTACACTTCTGAACATTTTTGTGCAGATCCATGTGTTAGTAGTAGCGGACCTGAAATGTTAATACACCTACCCGGGAACTAATATTGCACGTACTTAAAGGTACGTGATCCGACCTTAATAAACGTCAATGGATATTAGCTCATCTAAAAGATCATCGAATATGAGATCCTCGAGCTCCAATCCAACACACTCGGCATCAAACTGCAGGTTCATCCAATTGTCGCGTTTTGCAAGATCGTGGCTCATAGCATCATCAAGTGACAGATCATTCTCCAGCTTGAAGCTAAGACACCAGCTTATATCCGTCCACACTTCCTCAAGCAGATGGTAGGCCACAGGCGTTGGATGGATATAAGAACGAGTCGTTAAAGACTTTGGCCAGTATAAAGATGATCTCTCATAAAGTTGTAATAAAACCTCATTGATTAAATCATACAGAAGAAGTTGATCACAGCTGCCACATTCAGCATATCCTGAACTCTCGGGTTGAGCAAGCAAACATCCTTCCATTTCCTCAAACACTGAAGGGTTCATCATAAATATATTTCCACTAAAGCCAGATAATTCCAACACATCTTTTACATAATTGAATTCAGCTTTATTTCTTTCATCCACTTGAACTTGCAAAAGACTTTTCTTCTGTTCATTGGTCGATAGTCCTTCTTCATCGGCGTCTAATGCATTTTCTGATATACCTGCAGAATCCATGTAAGGTTCGTTCTGTTAGTTAGCTAAGGAAAACAGTGCAGCAGATGTTACAAACAGGTATTTGAAAAAAATTGCAAAAATGAGGACTTGTTGTGGGAAGCATTTGAGTAGTGTATATTACTGTCAAGAAAGATAAACGGGAACGAGGGAAGAAAGTAAAATGTAAGGTTGCCTCAAAATAATACCTTCAAATGTGGAGAGCTCTTCTGAGACAGTATCTGCTTCCTGAAATTTCATACCAGGTAAAGGAGTAGGAATTGATTTATCTAATTTGGAATTAGGAGATGAAGTGGCTTCCATATTGCATTCAACCGGAAAAAAGTTTTCCTCTGTGTTTAAGCCATATAAGTCATCGGACGTCTCATTGACATCAACAAAATCTTCAGGAATCTTGGAGTCTGAACTTGAATCTTGTTTAGTTTGCTTTTCTGAACCTAAAGGAATAACATCCAGGGACTTCAGTTTTAAGCTGTTGCTCGATTCAGTCGATGCAACTGTATCTAGTGTTTCTGAATAACTGACTTCGGGAGTGTCCTCAATTCGGAAAGAAGGGTAATTTCTAAGATCAGGCATAGACAGAATCCTGTCCAGGACAACGGGTCTACTTCTAGCCGGTGAAGGTGATCTTGATGCTCTGAAACTTGACATCTCAGAGCTGTGCTGTTTTTCTTCCCTACTGAAGCAGGATTCGAGTAATCTATTATATCTGTCTAAAGATTCATTGAGCGACGACGTTCTTGAATAGCATTTCATCTGGCTCTTGCTAAATGGAGAAGAGTAGTGACCGGTGTCATTTCCATCTGCAGATGGCTTCTCAGGTAAATTGGTTCCCTGTTTAACGTCGTTGGATGAGCTACGATCATTTGGAACCTTATGAAGGACAGCATCCATGACAATTCGACGCTTCTCCTTATTGCTCTCCTTAAGCATATGTCTTATTTTCTTCCTCAAGTTCTTGAAACGCTCAAGGACAAGCTTACTTTGATGCTGATTCTGTTTGGCAATAGGTGAACTTATCGGCACACCTTTTGCAACTTCATCCTCGCTATTCACATTTGTTGATGTTACTGAATTGTCTTGACTGCTCTTATGATTGCTTGACCTGACAATTTTTCCCAGTGAGAGACGGGAAGGAAATGACACGGACTTGGTTAAGCCTTTGGATGCCTGTGTACCATGTAACTGATGCGCTAACGAAGAATTAGGATCCTTTAATATTTTTAGGAATACCTCCTCTCTCATGTTTAGTAAATCAAGAGCATCCAAAAATAGCTTTGACTCTTCAGTTGAAGCATTTTTTGCCCGCTCTCTAAAATAAAGTGATTGTGTACGACGAAGAGTGAAGTCTGTAATTGGTTGCTTACCATTCTTGATAGTATCACATTGCTTTAAGTGATTCATATCGAGCAAACCAGCACACAACTCACATGTGTCGTTGGTGGTAACAACATCCTTTCTTTTCTCCGGCAAGGGTGGATCTAACAAACTGGCAACGGAAGAATACTTGTTCTCACGATGCTGCAAAGTCTCGTCATTTAAAGGAATTTTTGGAGAAGGATCTACATTTGCAGGGTTTAGATAATCAATAGAAGCAGTTTGTTCCAGCGATTTCCTTGTAGGATAGGACAAACTTCGGCGATGTCTGACCCTTTTTCTAGATAGTAGCTCTTTTGTTATCAAAGCTTTTAAACGAGATTTTATCGAACTTTTGGGCTGTGTTCCTGCTGTTTTCACTACAGTCTAAAAATAGTAAAGTTTGTTAACATATACAGTTATGTGCTAATGTTAACTCAGTTATATGATACAGAAACTTACACGGGAATCATCCGCTTTGGCGTCTACTTTTTCTGGAGTATTAGCAGAATCAGTAGCAGTTGCATTACTTCCACCATCTCCTGCCGCTGGAAACAAGGAATCAGTTAGTATTTAAACACCATGTTATCACTAACTTGTTCAAAGTGTCAAATCTTGTTACATCCAATAACTAAAAGGGTTAGGAGAATATGGACAAACTGCTTCACAATCAATAGGCTTACAACAACAACAACAACAAAAAACCCAGTGGATTCCCACAAGTGGGGTTTGGGGAGGGTAGGGTAGGGTGTACATAGATCTTACCCCAACTCCGGGAGGGCAGAGATGATGTTTCCGTTAGACCCTCGGCTAAAGAAAAGATGAAAAGAAGCGGTGGCAACAAACAACAACAAGACAATAAGAAAACGGAAGCGAAAGTAGCAATCAAACAGTAGGTAGTGATAACAATCTAAGAATAAAAAGATGTCATACTACGGGAAAGAAAAAGTAAACGCTCGACTAACTACTAACCTTCTACTAGAGATTCTCGGATCACAATCAATAGGCTTAATAACAACAATTGAGGAGTATAGCTACTCACGTAACATTAAACCTTTAATTCTTGTACACAAACCCCTTCATTTTGTTAAATGCTATAGTATGAAAAAAGATATAGATAAACAGCTAATGCTTTTCTCACCAGGAAGATGCTTTCGACCACCCTGGCTTATGCTCGGGAGGCGTTTCCGGACAAGATGCCACCGATGATGATGGTGATTTAAATGATGAAGTATCCCAAACAAGCATCCTGGAGGATTACTTTCTCTCGTAAAACTAGAATCTCGAAGGCGCAAACCCTTTCCCATGTATAGTAGTATTCCTCTCTGTCAATGATCAGCTACAGGTACTCAATCCTAATTGAGTTAGAGTTTTTCCAACATCGTATACCTGATATATACAATGAAACCAAATTAGCCAAAGGGTGATTAGAGATAGCAATGGCAATACAACAACAAGTATCATTGAAACCAATAAAGTTACAGTTTTAATTTTGGAGAGTCCTCTTTAGATTGAAGTCATTTCCACTCAGTGGCGGATGTAGAGTATAGTTACTGGGTTCCCGGGAACCCAGTAACTTTTGCGGAGACTCTGTATTTTTATTAAAAAATCCATTAAATATCTATAAATATGTATACTGTATATTAATCTGAGATTACAATAGGAACCCATAAACTTCAAATCTTGAATCTGCCTCAGTTTCCACTTATGTGTTTGAGGGGATAGAAAATAGTTTCATCAAGGGAAATATAATGTTTCTCTACCCTAAAATCTAGAAAATGTCTTTTTCTAATGAATATATTTTCTACCAAAATGGAGAAAATAACTTCCTTACTATAGACAGAAGTAATCGTACACGAATAATACCCAACTATTTTCCAGTCTCACTTCAAACAACACTTAAAACATTATTGTCAACTTTTAATACCCATAAATATCACAAAAACATTACTGTACTACCTATCTGATCTGGTAAAAACTTATTTGTACCAGGTGTTTACACCAATTCAATGAATGCTTTGACATACCACTCTTATTATAAAGGAAAATTCGTTAATTAATACACATTCTCACCTTAGTTTATAACTTAACCATAGAATATAATTTAATTCTGCAGCGTAAGCGGTTTGAGATCCATGATAATAAAATAAAACATAGGAAATTGGACAAAATTAGATATTGAATATTATCAATGTTGTACCTTTGTGAATAATAGAGAGTACCACAGGCATTGCACATCAGTAGGAGAAAAATCGAAAATCGAAAATCGAAAATTTGCAGAGAAAAAGAGAGAAAGTGAAAGAAAGAGAGAAACTGCTTGTGTTTGTTTTTTAGGGGTGGAAAATAATGGAAATTCTTCTCTGTTTTGGCGCCATTTGTCCGCCAACCGTTTTCCGTATCTCACTCTTATATACTAACCGCTTTTTTTAGTGGGTATCAATTCCTTCACATTTCAATTAATAAGTTTCAAAGGGAACCCTTCCTATGAGAGAAAAAATAAATTAACTAAGTCACAAATAAATAATAATTAACTTTAAGTAAAGTCACATGTATTATTTGACAAAAAGACTTAAACTAAATCGGGGAAATAATTTTATTGTGAATTATTCAATAAAAAAAAAATTCACTACTCCCTCCGATCCAAAATAATTATAATTTTGTTGGCCTTCTTTTGTGATCCAAAATAAGTGTTTTTTTCCAGGTTTCAAGAATCAATTAATTATTTTTTTCTCACATTACCCTTGGAGTAAATAGTGTTGGAGTATGTGTTAGAAGTGTTTATGTGAGATAGTAAAGGTTAATATGGTCAATTTCATTGCTAGTTAATGTTAAAAGGTAAATTTCTTAATCTGTGTGAAAATATCCAAAAAATCACGTATTATGGACCGAAGGAGTATAATGGAGAGATTATTAATTGGTAAGCAATAATAGAAAAAGAAACACTGTGCTGATCATTGGAAGTAGCAATGAGGCCTATGGTAAATTATGATATAGACACTTCTCCTATGAAAGGAAACAATTTACTAGAACACCATAAATTTTTACATGATTTCTATAATTCTCCCCTTTATACTTGATGAAAATGCCACTTGGTGGTAGTAATATGTACGTATATTAGTCATTTCTCTCTCGGCGCATGATAGCGTGACTGTGTTAACATACGCTGAGCAACAATGGGGAGAGGAAGACCCAGGAAAATCATGACGGCAATTCAGCTAGGCAACATCAAGGAAGCTGGAAAATTACAAGGAGTAGAGACGCAAGGAGCAGTAACGCAGAATACGACCATTAATCCAATGGAAAAGTGGCCGCCATTGTCAGCTACGAAGGAAGTTCAGAAAACTCCACATGCAACTAGTCCTGTAATGAGGAATGGTAAGGAAGCAGCAAACTCTGAATCGTTAATACGAGAAGGAGAATTACAGCAAGGAAAAGATAACATGCAAGCAAAACATAGTCAGATTCAGCAAATTGAAGAGGATTTGAGGAAATAAAAAGAGACAGAAGATGATAGAGTGATAAACGAAGGGAAATCGAAAGAAGTAAAAACAATAACAGAGGAGAACCAGATGAATTGGGCGAAACTAGTTGTGAGAAACAAAATGGCGGCAAAAGGCATGGATCTCAGTTTTATTGCACCGACTATTAAAAATGGAGAAATTATAGTGGAATTATGTGATGATAAGATGATAGAGGCGACACTGAAGTGGAGAAAAGCTTTAATTCTCTATGTTGTTGGCATTACACCAACAATTGGAGCGATGGAGAGATTCATTGCTTCGGAATGGAACTTCAGTGCTAAACCTAAGGTATATTATCATAATGAAGGGTATTTCATTGTTAGATTCAATTCTATGGAGGATAGAGATGAGGTATTGAATGTTGGACCTCAAATGATGGGGAATAAGCCAAAAATTTTGAAGCCATGGACAGAATATTTTGACTTCAGTAAAGAAGTCCTACAAACTATTCCTGTGTGTGTGAAATTTCCAAATCTTCCTTTGAATTGTTGGAGAATGAGAACATTGAGCAGGATTAGTAGTGGATTAGGAACCCCAGTGTATGATGATGCTTGTACTACACAGCTGGACAAATTTACCTATGCACGAGTGTTGATTGAAATGGATGTCACAAAGGAGTTACCAAAGTTCATTAAGGTGGCTGATTCAACAGGGAAGGAATTTAATCAAAGGGTGGAGTATGATTGGGTACCAGAGTTTTGCCAAAGCTGTGGACAAATTGGGCATAGATGTGGAGAGCAGCAACCATAGAAGAACAAGGCAAAACAGATGAAGCAAAGACAAGTATGACAACCAAAAGAGAGGACCAATGAGAAGGATGAGCAACCAATTGGGGGTATTGAACAGAGTGATCAAATGACAAAAAGAGATGATGCAAATAACACAATACAGTCCAATTATGAGGGCTGAGGGCTGTGAGGAAAAGGATTGGAAAAAGGCAACAGGGAAATCCATAAGTAGGAGTAAGGAGAGAATGGGAGAAGATGCAATAGATATATTAAATGGCTTCAATATATTAGCTGAATTTGGATTGTAGATAATGAATCTAGGGCAATTGGGAGAAGGGACAAGTGGTCACAGAAGATTAGAAGAGGTGGAAGGTTGCACACAGTCAATCTTTATTCCAGTATGAGGTTGATTACTTGGAATATTAGGGGTCTAAACAAGATCCCTAGACAAAAAGAGATTAGGAAGTTCATAAGGAGTAATAAGGTCAGTATGATGGCAATACTAGAACATAAAGTGAAAGAGCAGAAGGCTAACCATACTATGAAGAAAATTACTACTAATTGAGAATGGGCAGCAAACTATGAATTTAGTAGCAAATGGAGAATATGGATAATATGGGATGGGAAAGAAGTGGAATGTGTGATAAAGGAAAAATCAGAACAGTTTATTCATACTAGTGTACTGATTAAGGACATGAATAGGAAGTTTGAATTTACAGTTGTCTATGGCTTGCATATTGTGGAAGATAGAAGGAAGTTGTGGAAGGACCTGCTGCAAATCAAGAATAATATACAGGAGGCATGGTTAATTAGAGACTTTAATGCCATAAGGGATGTGGAAGATAGACCAATAGGGAACCCTGTACATGAAGGAGAGGTGAAGGATTTCAATAACTTTGTTGATGATGCTATGATGACTGAATTGAGAACAAATGGTAGAGAATTCACCTGGACAAATGGCCAGACTTACAGTAGAATTGATAGGGCATTAGTGAATGATAAATGGATGCTGGCAATGCCTCAATTAGAGGCATGGGTGATGGATCCAGGGTGCTCAGACCATTCACCTTTGAATATAATCTTTATGGACAGAGAAGAATCAGGACCTAAACCTTTCAAGTTTCTTAATCATCTTGCTGAACATACAGATTTCCTGGAGATAGTGAATAAAGCATGGATGGGAAGATGTACTGGGGACAAAATGAAAGATGTCTGGGAGAAATTGAAAAGGGTAAAGTAGCAATGAAGAAACTAAATGTTGAAGAGTACAATGCTGTGGGGGGAAGAATTGCAAAAAGTAGAGAACAACTTAGTATATTGCAGGAACAAATGAGGAAGCCAGGCCAACCAAATACTATGATAGTAGCTGAGAAAGAGACAAAGATAAATCTAGAGAAATGGTTAAAGGTGGAAGAGAGCATCTTAAAGAAAAAGTCAAGAATACAATGGTTGAAACTAGGTGATGGCAATAATGCATACTTTTATGCAAGTATGAAGAATAGAAACTCCCATAATAAGATACAAAAGCTAAAAAGAAATGATGGCACAGTGACTCAAACAAAGCAGGAGATGGAGGAAGAGATTAAGAGCTTCTACAAACAGCTATTAGGGACAGCAGCAGAAAAGATACCAGCAATTAATACATCAACAATGAGAGAAGGGCCAATGATCAATGGACAACAACAAAGGCAATTGATAGCAAGAGTAACCAAAGAAGAAATACATAGAGCATTGATGGGAATAAGTGATAATAAGGCGCCAGGCTGTGATGGCTTCAATGCACTAATTTTCAAAAAGGCTTGGCAAGTGGTAGGTGATGAGATCAGTGATGCAGTTCTTCTCAGAGGGGAAGCTATATCAACCAATCAACTATACTACAGTGACATTAATCCCTAAAGTTCCTAATCCAACAAGGGTGACTGAGTTTAGGCCAATTTCTTATTGTACCATCCTATACAAGATAATCTCAAAGGTATTAACAAATAGACTACAAGGGGTAATGAATGACATTATAGATGAGAGACAATCAGCCTTTGTACCAGGAAGATTGATAAATGATAACATATTGATGAGTCACGAACTTGTCAAAGGATATAACAGGAGAGGCATATCTTCCAGATGCATGTTGAAAGTTGATATGAGGAAAGCATATGACTCTATAGAGTGGGATTATATGGAGCAGGTGTTAAGGAGTATTCGGTTCCCATGGCAGTTTGTTAATTGGATTATGATATGCATGAGAAGTGTATCATATTCCATAGTAATAAATGGGCAACACTCAGTACCCTTTAAAGCAAGGAAGGGATTACGGCAAGGTAATCCTCTCTCTCCCTATCTATTTGTCTTGGCCATGGAATGTCTTACAAGGTTGCTGAAGAAGTTAAGAAGAAATCCAGACTTTAATTTTCATCCAAAATGTGCTAAGTTGACCTATTATTATTCTATCGAGGAGATTATGTGTCTGTGAAGATGCTATATCAGTGTTTCCTAGAGTTTTCACAAGCTTCAGGGCTCNTGACCTCTTATTATTCTATCGAGGAGATTATGTGTCTGTGAAGATGCTATATCAGTGTTTCCTAGAGTTTTCACAAGCTTCAGGGCTCATTGCAAACACAGAGAAAAGTTCAATATATTTTGGTGGGGTTCGAGAAGGTATACAGCAGGAGATCTTGAATATGTTGGGATTTTCCAAAGGCACACTACCACTGAGGTATTTGGGAGTCCCCTTGAGCAGTAAAAGAATGACAATGATACAGTACCAGCCTTTGCTTAAAAAGATGGTTGGAAGGATCAAGTCATGGACTGCAAAATTTCTAACATATGCAGGAAGAGTGCAACTTATTAAAAGTGTATTATTTTCGATTCAAGTATACTGGTCGCAAATTTACTTCCTAAGAAGCTTATACAGTTAATTGAGAGTATATGTAGGAAGTTCCTTTGGAATGGGAGTGTGGAGAAGACAAAAAAGTCCCTCATAGCATGGGACAAGCTATGTTATCCCGAAAGTAGCAGGTGGCTTAAACTTGATGGATATAGGTGCATGGAACAAGGCTGCAATGTGCAAGCTATTATGGAATCTGTGCAAAAAGAAAGACAAGTTGTGGGTACAATGGATTCATGTCTACTATAAGAAGTATAATCCTGGTTGGGGGACTAAACCTAAGCAGGCTTCATGGGTGATCCAGAAATATTCAAAGCAAAGAAGTATTTTGAAGAAGCTGGCTATTCAAAAGAAGATGTAAGCAGAATGCAGAACTTCAAAGTGAAAGATATGTACCTGAAGAGCAGAGGAGAATACAATAAAGTGACATGGAGGAAGATAATTTGGAACAATGCTGGGCTACCAAAATGGATCTTTGTGGGTTAATTGACAGTTCACAGACGACTTCAAACGAGAGATAGATTGAAAGCTTGGGGCTGTGTTGTAGATGAAACATGTCCATTATGCAAAGTAGAGGGGGCGACTGCTGATCATTTGTTCTTTGTATGCCCTTTCTGTATGAAAATATGGGATGCTATGCTAAAATGGATGAGGATGAATAGGCCAGTTATGGATTGGAAGCACGAACTACAATGGGCTGAACAACATTGCAGTGGAAAAAGTGTTGCATTCACAATATGGTTGCAAACATTATCTTCAACCTATTGTCGTATATATCCATATACTTGTTGGTTCTTGAAAATCTCAATCTTCATCTGATATAGTCTCGGGTTTATGAGCTGCAAAAACGAGTAGATGCATCTTCTTCACGAACAACAAATCTTTCATCTTGCTTCTCCAAACATTATAATTTCTCCCATTTAAACATACCATCTTGCTCATATTCACCTCCATTCCGTAACAATCCAGATAAATAACCAAGGCTCTAATACCATTGTTATGTCGAGGAAGAGGCAAACCCAAAAATAAAGAAGATAAAGAACCAAATTTTAACGTGGAAACCCCTTCAAATCGATGGTAAAAACCACGGGATCACAAAGATCCAAAAATCTCAACTATAATAATAAGAGGGTTACAAAAGTTCTCCAAATTGAATACACAACAAGTGTCAAACATGGAGCAACAATAGCAACAACAAAATCAATTGAAGAAAGAGGAAAATCCACAAAAACGAAGTTGTTGTTCGACGCTCGAAATCAGATGCTACGAGTATTCAAATCTGATCTCCACCGTTCAAATCTAAATATCAAGATGTTACGAACACTCAATCAAAATTGCAGCTCGATCCAACGGTTAACAAATCGGAGAACGTGATTTGAGGTTGGCTAGTCGGAATAAAAATCTGCAGCAAAACAAATACTTTTCTTCTCTCTTCTCTCTTGATGAAAACTCTCTCAAAAACCACTCTTATGTGCTTAAGTCTTTCAAAGACTTGTATCAATGAGATTCGAACAATTCTCCAAGGTTTTCCTATTTATAGATAATGAGTGGTGCTTTCTCTTAAAGCCAAAACCAACTCTAAATAGGAATAAAAACCGAATCCAATTCCAAATAGGAATGGAAACCAAAAGAGAATAGGATTTGGCCATTGAGCCTTTGGCTGGACAACATGGGCATGTGCCCAACAAACTCCCCCTCCAGTCAAGGGGCCAAATGTGTCTTCAAGTAGAGGAACTATTGACAGGCTTCATGCCTGCCAATTTTCTCCAAAACGCATGCTTATCTGCAAGCTTAACGACGAAGTTCTCAGGTTGATCCATATAAATCTCCTCATCTAAATCACCATGAAGAAAAGAAGTCTTGACATCCATCTTCTCAAACTCTAAATCTAGACTTGCGGCTAAGCCTAGAACCATACGAATAGAAGATATCTTCACAACATGGGAGAAAATTGCATCAAAGTCAACTCCTTCTTCTGGACAAAGCCTTTAACAACTAACTTCGCCTTGTATCTAGGTGGAGAGGTATGGTTATCTTGCTTTATTATGAATATCCATTTGTTAGATAAAGCCCTCTTACCTTTCGGCAATTTCACTAACTCATATGTGCCATTCTCATGGGGTGACTTCATCTCATCTTCCATGGCTTCGATCCAATGATCTTTGTGTGTATCTTGCATGGATTCATCATAATTCTCAAGTTCTCCCATGTCAGTCAAAAGTACATACTCATCAGGAGGATAGCGCATGGATTTTTGTTTCTCCCTTGTAGATCTTCTAAGAGAGGTTTCAGGAGCATTCGAAGTAGTTACCTGAGCAGGAATTGGTTGTTGATCAACCACAACTTCACCAAACGGAGCATCCATAACTTCTATACCATGATGATTATTTTGATCTTTGATCACTATCTTCATTATTGTCTTGGGTTCCTTCATGTGCAATAGGTGCCTTAGCAATTGAAACTGGATCAATATCAACTAAGCTCTGATTACTCTGAGAATCTATCTTCTCAGCTTTGTCAATATCTTCAATAGTCTGGTCTGCAAAGTATATTGCACCACGGTTTCTAATAAGCTTATTATCAACTGGATCGTAAAAACGATACCCAAACTCATCTTGACCATAACTGATAAAGATACACTACTTAGTTTTGACATCCAATTTCGTTCTCTCATCTTTAGGAACATGCACACAAGCTTTACATCCAAAAACTCTCAGGTGATCATAAGAAACATCTTTGGCAAACCAAACTCTGTCTGGGACATCACCATCCAAAGCAACAGCAGGAGACAAATTGATAACATAGGCAACAGTGTTAAGTGCTTCCACCCAAAATGTATTTGGAAGTTTAGCTTCTAAAAGCAAGCATCTAACTCTCTCAACTAGAGTTCTATTCATCCTCTCTGCCAAACCATTCAATTGAGGAGTCTTGGGCGAAGTTTTCTGATGACGAATTCCTTGTCCTTGCAACAGTTATCAAAGGGACCACAATATTTGATCACCACCATTGTCAGTGCGAATACATTTTAATTTCTTCCCCGTCTGTCTCTCAGCTAAGGCCTGAAATTCCTTAAACGCGCCAAGTACTTGATCTTTATATTTCAAAGGATACACCCAGATCTTACGAGAATGATCATTAATGAAGGTCACAAAGTAAAGTGCACCACCTTTCGACTTCACTTTAAAAGGACCACACAAATGAGAGTGTACTAGCTCCAATAAATCGTGCTTTCTTGAGGGAGGATGGCTATGAAAGGAAACCCTATTCTGTTTTCCAGCTAAACAATGGATACACCTTTTCAGCTTTGCTTGTTTCACTCCAGAAAGCAAACTTTTCTTAGCCAAACAGATCCCCCTCTCGCTCATATGACTCAATCTTCTGTGCCACAATTCTTATAAAGTGTCATTTTTCACCAGATTTATGGAGTCATTAAGAATAGAGCCCTGTGTCACATATAAATGACCAGACTTGACTCCTCGAGCTACTACTAGCGAGCCCTTGGTGAGCTTCTATTGGCCATTAAAGAGGGCATTATGGTAACCTTCATCATCTAATCTTCCTGCGGAGATCAAATTCAAAGGTAAGTCTGGAGCATGCTTGACATCTTGAAGAACTTATGTTGAACCATTATTAGTTTTCAAACAGACTGTGCCAACACCAAACACCTTAACTTCATCTTTCAAATTCATTAAAATTTCATTTACTGATTCTTGAATGCCCATCATGGTAGAATATTCATGTGGGACTTTCTCAGATTTTACACGTGTGATACATGTTCCTTCTATTTCTCCAAGTAACGCTCTTCGCATTGCAATGCCTATTGTGTCGGCTTGGCCTTTCATACGTGGAGACAGAATAAAGCGTCCATAATAAAAGCGTTTACTGTCTGAGCATTGCCCATCTTTAACACTCCAGAATCAACAAGAGTATAAGATGAGAAAAAATCTTTTCTTGGTGTGACATGTGAGGTAGCTCCAGAATCTACTGAGTGTATGCCTCTTGAAACCATCGCCTCGGAAAATTTTTGGTGCGCCTTACCCCAGGCTCGCCTCAAAAACGTCTTTTAAAACATTGTTAGCAAATATTGAATCCTATACAATTTGGGTTTTCCACTCCAACTTTGAATAGTCTTCCAACATCCGAAGAATTTTTATTTTTACTTTTTAGTTTAGCCAAATTAATGAATAGAACACCTGAATTCAAAATTTCTCACGAATGAACAAGTGCTAATAAAAGAGATGAATTTATTATTTAGCTCTTAAGTAGTAAAATATTACAATCTTTTCGGAATGGAACCACAAAAAGAAACAAGTAGTACTTATTTTGTTGACAGAGTATTTTATTCCTATAATGAAGAGGGAGGGAGGGTATGGGACATAAGCATTTCAAGAATCCTTATTGTTGGTACACTAAAATACTTAAACAATTTAATCCCGTCTGAACAAACTGGTTTACCATCAGTAATATTATTGTAATTAGAGACACAAGATTCACATTCTTGAGCTCCAGTAAGAGAATCAATAAGATCATCTGTCCCATCATAATACTCTCCAACTTGTTGAATTTCACCAAAAGCAATTGACATTGAGTGAATAGCATCACTATAGTACGAAAGACATTCGTTCAAAGCTGATTTTAGATCAATATTTTGGGTTTCATTAACTCTTTTGGATATGTAGTCATGGATTTTGCTGGCATTTTTAAGTCCCAAATTAATGATTTCTAGTGTTAAGTTTTCACCATTTGGAGCTGATATAACTTTAGGGCTCGACCTTAGAATATTCAAACATAAGGTGTAATTCCAATCTCGTATATCTGTAGTCGGAAAGCATGCCGTTTCTAATATATCCGAAGACGATGCACTCATCAACGTTTCTGCTTTGGCTTGTGATTTCAAAAGAAGGAGAAATGAAATATAGAGAGTAATAAGAAGTAGTATAACATTGTTTGAACAAGTCATTGTTGGTAAAAGAAAGAAAAAAAAAATCAAGAATGCATTATGAGGTATTATATTGCTTGATATATTTATATATATAGGATATGATTGCTAGGCAATTCAAAAAATATGGCGAGGCATCTTAAGTATGAATCTATAATTTAGTGGTTTTCCTTTTTTTCACGTGGCTAAATTACCCTTAGTTAGGACAGATAATTAGTCATTACTTTTCTTGTGGACGAGATAATTGGTAGAGAATCAAGCCAAAAATGGGAAGGAGATCTCACATGATTAACAATACAAGAAACTTGTTTAGGTTAGTTGATGAATAGTACCATAAGCATCAAGTATGTGATTGGAGAGACATGAAGTTATGTGATTGGAGAGAAATTAATTTAAGTGCTTATGAAAGCGATTGTTTTTTTAAGGATTTTATTGATAAACATATCGCGTTACAACTCTGTTTATCTCTTTATTCTTTTCTTTAATTTGTTATCCGTAATTCAAGGGCCTTAGCACGTATTTCTCGAACGTATGATAATATGCATCTTCTTGATGTACTGGATGATCAAGAAGCACTTAGCAGCACTCCATTTGGATCTTGAATGTGCTAAAATTTTGGGCAAGACATATTTGACATGATTGTATATTTGATCTCTTTGTGCATATTCTGTGAGCTTATGAAATTGTTGAGATGATCTCCATTTTCGAGAGGAAAAGTGATTGGTTGAGAGTAAACAATTGATTGCTTTAATTTTGTCTAAGTTTGGGCTTATAATCAAGTATGTCGATAAATAAACAATGTGCTTATCCAAAGAGCTTCAATTTTAATTTGACATAATAAATAAAATTCATTCAATTTATTCCTGAATTGTCGAATTAAACCTTCAATTGGTTGTGTAAGAGAAAAACCAAACCGAAATAGTGATTACATGATCACGAAATTCAAATTCGTAATATTAAAATTTGAACTGTAACCTCAGTGACTAATTTGGTTTATTCGTTTTGACGTGTCTGAAGTCTGACTAAGGTAAAATATTATTTTATGCCACAAAACAACGAAAATAAATAAATATATAAATGCACAGTTGGGAGCGTGTTTGCCCCACACCCCAAAACAAAAGGTCAACAATTTAATACTGGGAAATTACCAGCTATGTTCATTTATAAGTAGTTCATTATAAAAATTGATCAATTGATAAAATATTACTAATATTAGCCAAATTAGCCAATTAGTATATGTAGCAAAAAAATATCAAATTTTTGCTTTGTTTTGAGTGGGTGTTATTAAAATAGATTGAGCACAACTTAAGGAGCTTGAATCTCAGTTTTGGTATGATTTGGTGAAGTTTTGAGGTGGTTTGAATTGAAAATTCAAAGTAAAAACTGAACATGAAAACAATGATATGTGTATCATTTGTGTATCACATATGTATCATATTTGTATCAATAGTGTATCACATGTATATCCATGTACACCTGTGTGTGAGATACATGTGTCGCAGAAGACTTTTTTGAACTCGATTTAATTACGAATTTTGATACAAAACCAATCCAAATCACCTCCAATCTTCCTCATTTTGTATGTTGACTTATCTATATATTTTCAATGAATTTCAACTATACCCATTGAAAAAGTTCCTTTTTTGTTTAGATTTTTGGAATATTGTATATATTTTTTGTATTTCATCACCTTATTTGCTACATCATCCATGAAATTTCCTTTCCGCATTGTATCTAGTGTCGCTAATCACGCTTAAAAATATGGAAGGTGATTTTTGCATGTGATTCTTTGAAAGAAAAAACCCTATTATTTGGTTTTTCAATTTTTGTTGGCTAGTTTTGGTAAGTCTATAATTAATGGCTAGAGGTTGGTAAATTGAAATTTATTTGGGACATTCATGTAAGTTTCCCTTTAATACATTCATAATAATTTAGAATTTCATTAAATATGTCGCTCGATATATATATAGTATTCACGTGCATCTGGAAATTTACCACTAGTATGATGCTGAGCATGATCTCTCGAATTGGGACAATCATTAAAATAGGAAGTGGAAATTGTTAGGAAATTCTTTTTTCATTAATATAGGAAAAACATTAGCCTTTTTATTTTTAATAAATATAAACAGTGTAGTTGAGGAATAATAATAATAGTGCTACTCCAGTCTATCATACTTTTATTTTGCTAAGCTATGTCCCTATTGTATTTTCAAACAACATTTATAATTGACAGATTTCTAATAATAAGCGGTTGAGCTTAAACTTTTTAGATCTTAAATAACTAAATTTATTGGAACTTGGCTTACATTTTTCTAATATACTCTATAGCTCTTTCTATGCCTGAATGGTTAAGGTTTTTGATAGGAAATACGTTTATGAAATGTTTATTATGTCAACAAAAGGTATATACTTTCAAACTTACTTTCATAAGTTTAGCTTTAACCTTATATATGTCACGGTTCGGACGTGAAATCATCCACTAATGCTAGGCGTATCTAGTGTAGAAGCTATGAGTCCAACTGATCGATCTATAGCTTTCGCTTATACCCTGTATTTTTGCCTAAAAAATTATTAAGTAGGTGTTTGGACATACATTCCATTTTTTTTTTTTTTGGAATCAATTGAAGATGAAGTCGTGTTTGGTTATAATATTTGCAACATATTTGGATGTCTTTTTTTTCTTCAAAATCATGAAACATGATTTATATTTTATACCCTACAACTTGTAAAAAATATCAAAATCACCCTAATTTGATTATCCTACTTGAAATAAACAATCAAATGTTATTATTTAACTCATATTTTGCTTTACTGCAACACACAGAAGATGCAAAATTAGTATCACATTTCTTAATTCTATCAATACACAGAGAAGGAATTTAAGTCAAAAACAACATGAATATGAACAAGTTATTCTTTAATAATTGTTGGGGTCATTTTATAAATTTTAAAAGTATAGCGTAAAATTTGTAAAACTTCAATTGAAAAACTGGTCTCACCCGTTTTTCAAATTTGAAAATAGATTTTCAAGTGAAGTTGAAAATTTTGGTAATAATGGTATAACCAAACATTGTTTTGAAAAAATATTTCGAAAAAAAAGGAAAAATTGTGTATGTCCAAACGGGCTCTTAGAGCCCATTTATATATTTATGCGAAAATATATAAATATATACAAATTATAAAATTTGAATCCATTAAATTAGATGCGATGTGATAAAATTGCAAATCTGAACTCATAAAATTTAAATCATGGATCCGCCTCTGCTTGAATTAGGGTAGACTGCCTACATCACATTACATCCCTTAGGGTGCAATTCTACCCAAAACTCTGCGTGAATACGGAATACTTGGTGCACCGGTCTACCTTAGCTTTAAGGTGATATCATTAGGTTCAGATTATTTTGCTCATAGGAAAGTTTTTAATCTATCAATAATGTCCTCTCAACCATTACTTACTTTGCTGTAATGCTAAGCATGATACTTAGGAAAATCAATGGCAGTTGACAATTAGGGCTGGAAATATGGAGGCAATTTCTTGAAATTTGATATTTATGCGAAAATATATAAGTTTAAGGAAAACGTAGTTCAGAAATGATTATTGTTAGTTTATCATACTTTAGGGCCTTTTTCTATTCCTTTCCCCCAAACAACCCCC
>ML266011.1:0-19530 GCA_005239495.1 Nicotiana undulata | reverse complement strand
GAAAATTTAGCATACAACTGGTGATGATGAAGAGTCTGCAGGACTGCCCTGAGGTGATTAGCATGACCTTCTACTCCGCCAGTAGACAAGGATGTCATCAATAAAAACAATCACGAAGGAGTCTAGAAATGGCTTGAAAACCCGATTCATAAGATCCATGAAAGCTGCTGGAGCATTGGTCAGCCCAAAGGACATTACCAAAAATTCAAAATGACCATAACGAGTCCTGAAGGCGGTCTTAGGAATATCCTGCTCTCTGATCTTCAACTGATGATACCCAGACCGTAAATCAATTTTGGAGAAGAACCTCGCACCTTGCAATTGATCAAACGAATCATCTATATGAGGCAATGGATACTTTTTTTTGATAGTGACTTTATTGAGCTGTCGATAATCGATACACATCCGAAGCGACCCATCCTTCATTCTGACGAAAAGAACCGGAGCGCCCGACGGTGACACACTCGTCCGAATAAACCCTTTTTCTAATAAATCCTTCAACTGCTCCTTTAACTCCCTCAACTCTGCTGGCGCCATTCTGTATGGTGGAATAAATATTGGCTGCGTATCTGGTAGTACATCAATCCCAAAATCGATCTCTCTATCTGGCGGAATCCTTGGAAGCTCGTCCGGAAATACTTCAAGAAACTCATTCACAACAGAAACAAACTCGGGAGCAGGCACCTCTGGAGTGGTGTCCGCAACCCGGACCAAATGATAGACACACCCCTTCTTAATCATCTTCGAGGCCTTAAGGCAGGAGATAAACCTACCTTTCGGCACCACACCATTCCCCTTCCACTCAATAATCGGCTCATTAGGAAACTCTAGCCTCATGATTCTGGTTCGACAGTCGAGTTTAGCAAAGCACGAATAAAGCCAGTCCATTCCCATAATAATATCAAAATCTATGATCCCAAGCTCAATAAGATCGGCCGTGGTAACGCGACCACATACCGTGACAACACAATTCTTATAGACTCGCGCTGCTGTAATAGAATCACCAACCGGAGTCGATACAGAGAATGACTCATGAAGCTGTTCGGGTTCTATCCCAAAACTTGAAGCAATAAACGGGGTAGCATAAGACAAGGAGGACCCCGGATCAATAAGAGCATAACAATCAAGTGCTTCAACATTCAGAATACCTATGACAACATCTGGAGAAGCCTCTGTGTTCTGGCGACCACTCAAAGGATAGAATCGGGTGGGTCCACCTCTAATACGAACTCCACCCCTAACTGCACCACGCCCCGCTGGGGCTGGAGGACGCCCTGAAGATGTGGCGACTGAAGAACCGGATGAATGAGCAAAACCCCTACCCCTGCCCTGGCTGGGCGCACGACAATCCCGCTGAACATGACCTCTCACTCCACACCCGTAGCATACCAGGATATCCAGATAACAAGGCTCGGTATGGAACCTCCCACACTTAGGGCACAGAGCCCTCCCCTGCTGCTGGGACCTCCCTCCTGGGCGACCTAACTGATGGGGTCTCCTGCAGTCTCACCCTGGTCCCCAGCGACTGCTCTGCTGGAAACAGTACACTGATGGCGGTGCACTAGCTGAGGACTGTGCATAGGACTGGGATGGCTCTGATGACCCTCTCCCAAGAACTGGTCTCCCTCCTCCAATTGAACTCCCCGAGTGGCTCGCTGACCGGGCCCTGCTGCTACTCTCTCTTTCCGACCTCATCTTCAATTTCCTAGCCTCTGTAGCCTGGGCGAATCCCACAATCTTCCCATAATTCATGGCTGCGTGCAAGGCAGCTATAGCAGCTTCATTCACAACCAAGGGACTAAGGCCCTGAACAAAACGTCGAACCCTGGCATCCATAGTCGACACCAAGTGAGGAGCATATTTTGACAACTGCACGAACTCCATATGGTACTCCCACACACTCATACTGCCCTACTTGAGGATCTCAAACTCCGTAGCACGGGCTGCCAATGTCTCGGCAGGCAAAAATGATCCATGAACGCATCCACGAACTCGTCCCATCTAGCCGGAGGACTTCCCTCCCCTCGGGAACCCTCCCACATCTCGAACCAGGAATATGCTGCTCCCCTCAACCTGTATGAAGCTAACTCAACCCCCTCTATCTCTATGGACTTCATCACCCGAATGGTCTTGTACATCTCATCAAGAAAATCCTGTGGATCGGTCTCTGGATTCATACCTGAGAACTCTGGAGGGGCCAACCGCAGAAACTGGTTGACTATGGAGCCGGTGGAATCTCCCTGTCCGCTGGAGGACGCAGGGGTAGCATGAGATCTTTGGGCCTGAGCGGCCACCAACTGAGTCAACATACAAATGGTTCCTCTTAGGTCCCCATCGGACGTACCGGGACCGGAAGCTGGAATTGTAGAGGGATCAGGAATCAGCGGGAGGGATTGCAGCACCCTCCCCCGCCGCAGGAACAGGAATTCTTTGATCCGGAATAGAAAGGTCAGGGAGATTCAAGGTCGGAGAGTCACTCTCACCCGCACTATCTGGTACATGATTCACAGTCACACTTGGGGTAGCATTGGCCTCAAGGCCGAGTCGAGCTCTCTTCTTTGGTGCCATTACTGAAAATTTCGGAACAAAGCACGAATTAGGAAAGGATATTTTCACTTTCCGGTTCACCGCACGATATAGAATAACAATAAAAGGGTAATTTCCTAGATGTCCATGTAGCCCCCTAATTATAGATGTGGTCGACAACACACCGATAAGAAGGGCTCTACTAGACACGGCTCCGAGACATCCTAGACCCTTTTAAAAAACCTTAGGCTCTGATACCAAGTTTGTCACGCCCAAAAACCGAGGGACACGACCGGCGCTCGACCGGGTAGCCCTAGCCAAGCGGACCTGGATTTCTTTTTCCATCCCACGTATTACCCCGTGATTCCAGTGTACATTATTCAATTAAGATTTAAACACATCCTTACAACTTGGAATTAAATTCTAGAATTCTGTCATTACCTACATGTGGTACAATACTTACAAAATATACATAACACACAAGTTTACTTTACGTGGTCTACAAGTTATACTACCCAAAATACATATGTACATAACCCACATTTCCTGTCTACGGAGCCTCTAAGAGTACAAAGGAGTTATATAATACTTGCCGGTAATAAGGCTCCGGCTATACCTTACACAAATACCAAAATGAAAATCCGGAAGAAGAGGTGGCATGAACCACCCAGGGCCCCTAGAGGAAAGGGGCTCACCAAAACAGTNTAATTTTCATATCAATAGTTATAATGATCACTTTTCCACCCTTATTACCTCGGCCACCCTTATCACCACAACCCACACCTTATTACTTCGCGTTGCAGCACGCAACCTGACCCTGCCTGAAAATTCATATTTCATAACAACAATACCAACAATTTCATCACAAGGGCATTCCTTTCAAGGATCACAATTTCAACAACAACACCAAACAATTTCATCACAAGGGCTTCCCTTTCAAGGATCACAATTTCAACATTTATCAATTCATTCACTTGGGCTCAAAGCTCCCTAAACTTTCATCGAGCAGCAATTTATGCACAAGGTGTTGCCATAACCATTCAACTTATTTATAGTGCTTCATATCAATAACTTTAAACACTTACCATCTTTGCACATAATAAAGTGGGCATGCCAAGTCACAATTCAAAATCTCATCTAACACAGAGGGGAAGAAATGAACTAGACAATCAATTCACATATTTCCATATAAGTATACCGTATGCTTACCACAACAAGAGGGATTTTACAAGGATTAAAGTTAGCCATACATACCTTGTGTCGAATTTTCCCCTTTTTAATTTCTATCACAAATCACCGGACCATCAAGCAACGCCAATCTAATTCATAATGCAACACATTCATCTTAGAATTGGGAATCATGAACACAATTCGAACTCGCTTAGGCATTTTATCGAATGCTATATCACCCCTTAGATTTCTAACCCCTTCTTTGTGAACATTTTCCCTAACCCACTCCCTTTTACTAGATTATGACAATAAATGAACATGCATGCAAGGTTCTTCACTTTTATCTTCAAGAAATCCTTCAGGGGAGTTCTACTTATTAACCAAAAATCTGGAAATTTAAGGGAAATGGGGTGGAGACTTACCTCTTTAAGTGAAGAAGACAATAACTCGAAAATTCCCGGGCTTGAGTGATTGTGGAAAACCAAATGGATGATGAAACCCTTTTCTCTCAAAAACTCTCTTTTCCTTTCTCTATTCTTAGTCAGAAAATGGTTAAAAATGAAGGGGAGGGCTGTTTTAATGAACTGGGGGTCGGGTTTTAAAATTAGAAAAATTAGGAGCCCGACACAGGAATGCGGTCAGGAATGCGATCGCATTCCTGACATGCGGTCCGCAGAGACGACCGCAGAATGGCCTTCCAGGTGGGCCAAAATTAAAACACACTGTGCAGGTATGCGACCAATATGCGGTCCACATACACGTTATGCGATCGCATAGTGCGTCGCATAACCTCCCTCACAAAAATCAAAGGGCAATAATGCGACAACTATGCAGTCCGCAGAACCAAAATGCGATCGCATAATGGACCGCATAGTTGTCCTCAAATTGGGCAGTGGCCTGCCCAGGTATGCGACCATTATGCGGTCCGCATACCCGTTATGCGATCGCATCGTGCGTCGCATAATGCCCAACTTCTGGAAAATTTTATTCTTTCAAATTCTGGGGTACTTTTACACAATCAAGGTCCGTTTTAAGAATATCTACAGATATAACAACTCGGGGACTTATTCGAGCATTATTTTAAACAAGAAATTTTACGGTCTTTACACACACGTAGTAGACATTATACTTTTGGACTGTAAATATATATTATGACTTTAATGGATATTCCTGTTTAAAAATGTCCTAAGTTGTCTCTTTCATTTAATGTCTCAAATTTGAATTTAGTAAGTGACGAAAAATGTTTTTGGTAAATTAAATGAAACTCACTAATAATCAATGTTGGCTTGCCTGACACAGTGTTGGGCGCCATCGTGGCCTGATTTAGGATTTGGGTCGTGACAACATGGTATCAGAGCCCTAGGTTGACGTAGGTCTCACAAGTTACGAGCAAACCCAATAGAGTCTTGCGGATCGGTACAGAGACGTCTCTATTTATCTTCGGGAGGCTATAGGGTATTAGGAATTCTCCCTTTATTCATCTTCTATCGTGCAGTTGATGGTATAATAAATCTCACTCTTCTATTCTCTCACAGATGGTGAGGACGCGCGCAACCGATGTTCCAGACCCGGGAGGGGCCGCTACCCCCGTCATTCGAGGTCGTGGCAGAGGCCGATGGAGGGCACCGACCCAAGGTAGGGGACGAGGGCGTCCTAGAGCTGTTCCAGTTGCACCACCCGCGGATCCAGCAACGGATCCCATTACTGAAGAGCAGGGCTAGGTGCCCCCAACATACCCTGCCCTTTTGGACTTTATGAAAGCGCCTGGATTTCAGGAGGTCATGGGTCGTATGATGCAGTTCATAGACACCATGACCCAGGCTGGTTTGTTTCCAGCGGACCCTGCCATATCTCAGGCGGGAGGGGGGACCCAGACCCCTACTTCTCAGGCCGCAGGTCATGCAGTTGCTGTATATCAGACCCCGAGTACACTGCCCATGGGCGGGGCCCAGCTAGTAGCAGCAGCACCTGGGCCCAGACCAGCTGCAGACGGTGATCCGCAGAAGTTGTTGGATAGATGGACCAGATTGCACCCTCCTGTCTTCGGAGGTGAGCATCATGAGGATGCACATGACTTTATTGGTAGGTGCAGGGACAAACTTCACAACATGAGGATACTGGAGTCTCATGGAGTTGACTTCACTACTTTTAAGCTAAAGGGCAGGGCCCGCAGATGGTGGCAGTCCTATATACTCGGTAGGCCGGCAGATTCTCCTCCCCTCACTTGGGAGCAGTTCACTCAATTGTTCCTGGACAGATATATTCCACCCTCTAAGAGGGAAGAGCTGCGGTATCAGTTTGAGCAGCTGGAGCAGGGTCAGATGTCCGTGAATGACTACGAGGCTAGGTTTTCTGAGTTGTCTCGTCATGCCCTCATGATACTTCCTACTGATGCAGAGAGAGTGCAGAGATTCGTAGCTGGGTTTCACTCAGGTATTAGGGCCAACATGGACCGAGAGGTGGAGATGGGCACTCCCTATCAGCTTGTGGTCGAGATTTCTCGCTGGATTGAGGGTTATCAATCGAGGGGCAGAGAGAAGAGTCAGCAGGATAAGAGAGCTAGATTCTCTGGGGATTTCAGAGGTGCTCCAGCCAGGGGCATAGGTCATTTCGGTAGAGTCCAGCCTAGTAAGCTTCCATATTCAGCACCCTTACCACCTCCACGAGGTGTCCTAGTGAGGCCTTATTTCAGCGCCATATTGGAGGGTTCTTATTGCCCGCCAACTATTTAGGGTTCCTCAGGCGGATATTCCGGTCATCAGGTTCTTCCAGTCCTTATTTCAGTTCTATGCCAGAGAGTTCGTATCGCCCTCCAGCTATTCAGGGCTCTTCTTTTTCAGGGCATCAGGCCATGGTATCGAGGGGATGTTATGAGTGCGGGGATCCATGCCATATTAAGATTAATTGTCCCAGGCATCGGGGCAAGGCAGTGCAGTAGGGTTACCAGCCTATGAGTTCAGTACTAGCGGTCCGGCCACCAAGAGGTGGAGGACAGGCTGGTAGGGGTCGCCCTAGAGGTGGAGGCCAGTCAGGGGGAGAACAGACATCTCCTGTTCATGCTAGTGGAGGTCAGTCTTCCGGTACTCCCGCCAGATTCTATGCATTCCCGGCCAGACCAGATACAGTAGCCTCAGATGTCGTGATCACAGGTATTATTTAAGTATGTGGTAGAGATGCATCGGTATTGTTTGATCTAGGATCCACTTATTCATATATGTCATCCTTGTTTGCTCATTTCTTGGATATTCCTCATGAGTCTTTGGGTACTCCTATTTATGTGTCCACTCCTGTGGGCGATTCTGTGATTGTGGAACAGATTTATCGGTTCTGTGTGGTTACATTCTGTGGGTTCGAGACCAGAGCGGACCCCCTGTTGCTTGATATGGTTGCTTTTGAGGTCATCCTAGGCATGGATTGGCTATCCCCTTATCATGTTGTTTTAGATTTCCATGCCAAGACAGTTACTCTAGCCATGCCAGAGTTGCCAAGATTGGAGTGGAGAGGTTCCTCAGTTAGTGCAGCTAGTCGAGTTATTTCTTTCCCGAAGGCTCGACATATGGTCGAGAAGGGTTGTTTGGCTTATCTTGCTTATGTACGGTACACCACCGCCGAGTCTCCGATGATTGATTCAGTGCTAGTAGTTCGAGAGGTTGTGGATGTATTTCCTTCAGACCTTCCGGGCATGCCACCGGATCGTGACATTGATTTCTGCATTGACTTAGCTCCAGGCACCCATCCTATATCTATTCTCCCATACTGTATGGCTCCGAAGGAATTAAAAGAACAGCTTGAAGAGTTGTTGGATAAGGGGTTTATCAGACCGAGCGTGTCGCCTTGGGGTGCTCCGGTGCTATTTGTGAAGAAGAAGGATGGGACTATGTGTATGTGTATTGATTACCGCCAGTTGAACAAGGTCACCATCAAGAACAAGTGCCCGTTGCCGCGTATCGATGATTTTTTTGACCAGTTGCAGGGTGCGCGGGTGTTTTCTAAGATTGACTTGAGATCAGGGTACCATCAGCTGAAGATTCGGGACTCGGATGTTTCGAAGACTGCCTTTCATACGAGATATGGTCATTATGAGTTCCTGGTGATGTTCTTTGGCTTGACTAATTCCCCAACATCATTTATGGACCTGATGAACAGAGTGTTCAGGCCTTATATTGATTCTTTTGTCATTGTCTTTATTGATGACATTCTGATTTACTCACGTAGTCTGGGGGAGCACGGGCAACATTTGAGAGTTGTGCTCCAGACTTTGCGAGAATAGAAGTTGTATGATAAGTTCTCCAAGTATGAGTTTTGGTTGGATTCTATGGCGTTCTTGGGACATGTGGTATCCGGGGAGGGTATCAAGGTTGATCCTAAGAAGATTGATGCAGTTCAAAGTTGGCCACGCCCTACTTCAGCTACAGAGGTTAGGAGCTTCTTGGGCCTAGCAGGTTATTATCGCCGATTTGTGGAGGGTTTTTCATCCATTGCGGTTCCTCTGACTAGATTGACTCAAAATAATTCCCCATTCCGATGGTCCGTCGAGTGTGAGGCGAGTTTTCAGAAGCTCAAGACAGCCTTGACCTCAGCCCCAGTTCTTGTATTACCTTCTAGTTCTGGGATGTATACAATTTATTGCGATGCTTCGTGCGTTGGTTTGGGATATGTGTTGATGCAGGAGGGGCGAGTTATTGCATATGCTTCACGTCAGCTGAAGGTTCACGAGAAAAATTACCATGTGCATGATTTGGAGTTGGCGGCGATTGTTCATGATCTTAAGATTTGGTGGCACTATTTGTATGGGGTGTCTTGTGAGGTTTATACAGACCACTGCAGCTTTCAGCACTTGTTCAAGCAGAGGGATCTCAATTTGAGGCAGCGTAGGTGGCTTGAGTTGCTAAAGAATTATGACATCACCATTCTTTATCATCCAGGCAAGGCAAATGTGGTAGCAGATGCCTTGAGCAGGAAGGCGGAAAGTATGGGTAGCTTGGCGTATATTTCAGCGGAGGAGAGACCTCTAGCTTTTGACATTCAGTCCTTGGCTAATCGTTTGGTGAGGTTGGACCTTTCAGAGCCCAGCCGCGTTCTTGCACGTGTGGTTGCTCAGTCATCATTATTGGGGGAGATCAGGGCTCGGCAGTTTGATGACCAGCACTTGGTGGCTCTCCGGGATACAGTAGTGCAAGGTGGTGCTAAGGAGTTTTCTATCGGTGAGGATGGTGTTCTGAGGCTTCAAGGTCGCGTATGTGTCCTTAATGTTGATGGCCTGAGGGAGAGGATTCTAGGGGAGGCTTACAGTTCACGGTATTCTATTCATCCTGGTGCTACAAAGATGTATCGTGTTTTGAAGCAGCATTTATTGTGGAGGCGGATGAAGAAAGACATAGTGGAGTATGTGGTTAGATGTCTAAATTTCCAGTAGGTTAAGTATGATCACCAGAGGCCAGGAGGCCTACTTCAGCATATGCCTATACCCGAGTGGAAATGGGAGCGCATCACTATGGACTTTGTAGTTGGGTTGCCTCGGACTTTACGGAAGGTTGATGCGGTTTGGGTCATTGTAGATAGGTTGACCAAGTCGGCGCATTTCATTCCAATAGCTACTACTTATACTTTGGAGAGGTTGGCTCAGATCTTCATGCGGGAGATAGTTCGATTGCACGGTGTGCCTATGTCCATTATATTAGATCGAGGTCCTTAGTTCACTTCGCACTTCTGGAGAGCATTGCAGAGTGAGTTAGGCACCCGGGTAGAGCTCAGCACGGCATTTCACCCTCAGACTGATGGGCAGTCGGAGTGGACAGTTCAGATACTGGAGGACATGCTCAGGGCATGTGTGATCGACTTTGGAGGTCAGTGGGACCAGTTCTTGCCCTTGGCCGAGTTTGCTTATAATAATAGTTATCAGTCCAGCATTGAGATGGCTCCATTTGAGGCCTTGTATGGTTGGCGGTGTCGTTCTTCTATCAGATGGTTTGAGCCTGGCGAGGCTAAGTTATATGGCACCGACCTGGTGAAGGATGATTTGGAGAAAGTGAAGTTTATTCAAGAAAGTCTTCGCACAGCACAGTCTAGACAGAAGAGTTACGCGGATCAGAAGGTGCGTGATGTATCATTTATGGAAGGAGAGAAAGTCCTGTTAAAAGTCTCGCCAATGAAGGGTATTATGAGGTTTGGGAAGAAGGGCAAGTTGAGCCCAAGGTTTATAAGTCCATTCGAGGTGTTGAGGCGAGTTGGAGAGGTTGCTTATGAGCTTGACTTACCTCCCAGTTTATCAGGAGTTCATCCGGTCTTTCATGTGTCCATGCTCCGGAGATACCACACCGACTTCTCTCACGTGATAGATTTCAGCACCATTCAGTTAGATGAGAAGTTGGGCTATGAGGAGGAGCCAGTTGCTATTATTGTCAGATAGGATCGCCAGTTGAGGTCCAAGAGAGTTTCTGCCGTGAAGGTCTAGTGGAGGTGACAACCAATCGAGGAGGTGACTTGGGAGTCCGAGGAGGACATGCGGAGCAAATATCCACATCTATTCAGCATTTCAGGTATGATTCTAGACACGTTCGAGGACGAACGTTTGTTTAAGAGGTGGAGAAAGTAACAACCCGATCGGTCGTTTTGCGTTCTAGGACCTTGTGCCCCTAAAAGAGACTTCCTGTAGTTTCTTCTACTGATTTATGACTTGTGGGTACGGGTGGTTCGGGATTTGGAAGAGTATGGAATGGTATAGGAACACTTGGTTCCTTAAGGTTGGCCTTAAAGGCCAAGTTTTACTTTGGTCAACGTTTTTAGTAAACAACCTCGAAATCGAAATTCGACGGTTCCGGTAGGTTCGTATGATGATTTCGGACTTGGGCGTATGTTCGGAATGGGTTTTGGATGACCTAGGAGCGTTTCGGCGCCAAATGGTGAAATTAGAGTTTTCTTAAGTTCAAATTGAGGTTTGGAACGTGTTTTTGTGTTATGGAGGTCCAAACAAAATTCTGAGACCGGGAATAGTTCCATTATGTCATTTATGACTTGCTTGCAAAATTTGGTGTCATTCCAAGTAGTATAGGTAGGTTCGGCGCATTGGTGGCGGATTCTAGAACTTGAAGTTCTTAAGTTTGATCCAATAGGTTTTGGGGTGTGATTTTTAGATTTGGCGTTGTTTCGCACGTTCCGAAGGCTCGAGCGAGTCTGTATTATGATTTACGACTTGTTTTTATGATTGGACGGGGTCTCGGGTGGGCCCATATGCCATTCGGGGATCGAGCGAGGCAAAACCTGCAGCAAATGACTACTGGTGAACCAGATCTGGTGCGACCGCACCTGCGGTGGCCCAGCCACAGGTGCGAGACCGCTTCTGCGGTCCCCTGCCTCGCAGGTGCGGCCCCAAGTGAGGATCCCAAGTTCTGCAGGTGCGGATCAATTTTCGTAGAAGCGGAGCCGCAGGTGCGGACTCCGCTCCGCAAGTGAGAACCCAGGCCCCCTTTCCCATTTCCGCAGATGCTAGATTTTTCTCGCAGATGTTAGATTTTTCTCGCAGATGCGAGACCGCATGTGCGGTCCTTGAGCTGCAGGTACGAAAAGCTTGTAGACAGTGAGGTTCTTTTAAAACACGGGACTTAGCCATTTTTCACCATTTCTTTTCCACCATTGACGATTTTTAGAGCATGCAAAGGGGATAAACGACCTAGCTTCTGTAAGGTAAGTAATTTCTACCCTAAACTTAGTTTAATACTTGAATCCTTAGGTAGATTAACACATTAATGAGTAGAATTCATGGGTTAGAGTAGAAACCTAGGTTTTATGAAAAAAGAGAGAATTACCAAAGAATTTGTTATGAAACCATACAAAAACTATGTAATGTTGATCTTTAGGCTATGGGTGAGTGTTTCCTTCAAAAATTTCCGGAATCCGAGCATGTGGGCCCGGGGGTGTATTTTGGGATTTCGTGATTTAGGATGAAATAATCGCTTAAATAGGGTAATTTCATGCCTTTGAGTATAGATTGATCTATTTATGCATTATTTGGCTAGTTTCGAGTCCTTGGGTGACGATTTTGGAGTTTTGGGCGCATTCTTGACCCGAGGAGTATACTTGACGCGAGGTGAGTTTTCTTTCTAACCTTGTAAGAGGGAATTGTCCCCATAGGTAAATATAAATGATTTCATGTCTTTAATTGCGGGGGCTACGCACACACGAAGTGACGAGAGTCCGTGCATAGCTACTAGTATATTATGTCGGGTAGTTTTAGGATTCACAAGCATGTTTTATGTGCCGTATCTATAATCTTAGATGTTAATTTAGACTGCCTAATATCCTTGAACTATTAAATTAATATCTAGGAGGTTACATCCTGAAATTGTTATTATTGAATCCTTTTCCTGTAAGTATATCCTTTACTGAATTCCTGACATCCTGTTAATTATATGTATGTATACGGGTACCCGCGTCGCACGTATGATTCGCGAGCGGGGTAGCCCTACTATTATGGCAACCGCGTCGCATGTTCGATTCTCGAGCGGTTAATAGATGCATCTAGGGTACGAGCCGTTCGACCCTTCGGCAGTGCACATTTATTTTCGCGTCGTATCGGCCGTATGTTCACGGCATGTCATGTGTTTTTAAATTGTTTGGGTGTTATGTGAATGTGCGTCTGTAGAATATCATGAAAAGGAAAACTATGTAATTTATATGTTAGGGAACTTGACACGTAAAGATAGTCGTATATGTTATTTGATGCTCCTGCCTTCATTATTATTCATGAGTGTTATTCCTGCTTAGACTTACATTTAATTAGTATTATTTGGACCCTAGTAAGTATCACATCGACTTCTCGTCACTACTTCTTCGAGATTAGACGGGATACTCATTGGGTACATATTGTTTATATACTCATGTTATGCTTCTGTACTTAATTGTACGGGTTCTAAGGCAGGTGCATCTGGGTATTATTCTGGAGCTCGTCCCTGACTTATATTTGGTTCAGACTTCTCGGTGAGCTGCTTTCCCTGACGACTTCCAGCAACGCCTTGGAGTTTTCTTTCTTTTATTATGTCTGTTTACTTTTCCTCAGACAGTAGGGCAAACTTGTATTCTTTGGGATTCTTATTTCTACTAGATGCCTGTAAACTTGTGACACTAGTTCCTGGCACACACGTAGTAGACATTATACTTTTGGACTGTAAATTTTAATTATGACTTTTATGGCTATTCCTGTTTAAAATGGCCTAAGTTGTCTGTTTCATTTAATGTCTCAAATTTGAATTTAGTAAGTGACGAAAAATGTTTTTGGTAAATTAAATGAAACTCACTAGTAATCAATGCTTTCTTGCCTAACACGGTGTTGGGCGTCATTGCGACCTGATTTAGGATTCGGGTCGTGACAGATGTCTTGGTAGTTAATCATTTATATGCATGGCCGGCACATATATATAAAGGAAACTCCATTGGGCACTGATTGATAAACTCCCTAGGACACTTGAACCTAGTGCTCCAATACCAAGCTTTGTTACGCCTCGAACCTGGGCCTGGACATAACACGGAACCCGGTGCCTCACTACATGCGACCGAGCGAACCAACTGGCTAGCTGAATTGATGTTTTAGACGTCAATACCACACAAGAATATAGGTTAAAAGTGTGGTACCCAATTTTTTGAGTGTTGTCTCACAAGAAGAACCTGGTTCTTATTTGTGTTCCAACTTCTACTGGTGCGGAATAATAAAAGCAGTAAAGTAAAAACATAGAGATTTTTATGTGGAAAACACCTGGCTCAAAAGGTGAAAAAACCACGACCTACTCTTCTGTAGGATTTGCTCAAACTCTTCACTAAAAACTCTGAGCCAAACGGACTTACAAAATAAACTCTTTTATAATCCTAGGACTAAATCTAATCCATTTGTATCAACTAGCCTCTAGCTGATTTCTACAAGCTTCAAGTTAACTCTAACTTGAACAATGTGTACCTATTACAATTTGCTTCTAAGAAAGCTGATAAGATACAATATTGAAACACCTACTACAATCAACTAGACTCAATACATCAACGATGAAACTGGTTCTTCTAGCTGATCTGTAGCTGTTGTATCGCACACTAAATCTACTTGCAAAACAACTCTGGGAATTTTGCTTTCAGATCTTGATTCACTTCAGTACTTGTGCGTCTCTTCTTCTAGAAGAAATACTTCGAGTATTTATAGAGTCAGTAGTTGAATTTGTCGATCAATTCTAGTTCAACTCTTCCTCGGAGAAAGAATTCGAATTAAACTCAACTTCCTTCCTTTGTTACTTTCCTTGCTGAATTCAACTTCTATTCTCTCATCGGTTTGCAACCTTTTTGCATTAGGAGACAATATCTTGGTTTATTGATACTTCACAATCACAAATATCTCCTATGCATATACGGTTCATGTTCCAGCTATTCAGTTCCAAGATGTGTGCTCTGATGGACATGGTTCAACTAGTCAGCCTTTGTCAATCTTCAAAACTATGCAGTGACATGGGTCAGCAAATTCCCCCTTTTTGATGATGACAAACTCCGTGCTTAATCCTGTATACACTTCAAACACTTTGTATGGTTTAATCATTAATCATTGAGAAACCAGGTTCATTAGGTTATAAATATCACTTAAAAAATATTCAGCACATATCTTCCCCCTTTTGGCATCATCGAAAAATTTGCAAAATGATACACTTACCAGATTTATTAATTATTACTCATGGCCATTGAGGAAACTGCAGGTGCAAAGCATGATTAATCAACACAAGAAGCCAATAAATGTAAGCTAAATAAGAAATTGAGACAAGGCAATAACAGAAGCAAAATCCATTGATTAGTAACGATTATCAACCACCATACAATAAAAACAAACCAACCATGAACAAAAAATAGAAAAAAATAGAAACAAGTCTAAAAAGACAGAAACACGTCCCGAACTGGGCACTTGAATGGTTATGGGGAAGCTCTGAATAGCCTAAGGATGGGAAGGTGCAGAGGAGGTTGTGGTCTTGGATTGTAGGACAGAATGAATCTACTTAAGAACACCCTCGTTCGTTTCTTTCTCATTTGCTAATTCAGCCCTGAGAGCATCCCGCTCAGCTTCAACCTCAATCACACGAGACTTCAAACGAAGGATCTCCATATCCTTGATCTCGCTTTCCTGCACCAGAGTTCTTACTTTGCTGTTGACTGGCTGCTTCCTAGATGAACCAGGTTCATCAGCAGGAACATTGACATTGTAATCACATGACAACAAAGTTTCCTTCCCAAAATAATCCTTGGTTGTATCCATCTCAGCCTTCTTCACTAGAACCCCAAAATAAGCAAGCACAACTGTCAGAATAAATCCGTATGGGATTGCATGTGTTTTGGTTCCATTCACAACTCTGTCCAAGAGTTGGATGATGAAAGCAGGCCAATTGATTTGCTTTCCCCTGTACAAGCATTCCATCAAGGTCATATCCATATAGTTGGCAATGTGCCTTCTTTCTTGTATGGGCAGTAGGAACTTGATGACAAACTCGAAGAATATCTTGTGTTCTGGCTTCATTTCACTCTTGTAGACCGGCCTGCGTTCAATATCCTTCTCATTGTCACTGAAGAATCTGGTGATGTTAATTGCTGAGGCCATTCCATCTAGACAAGGCCATGTTTTCCTTGTGTAATCCTCATATCCCTTAGCTGGTATGTTTAGAATAACACCCAGTTCTTTAGCATCAAAGGAAACTTCAATTTCTTTGACCATTGATGTGACCCTGACGTCCTTGACAATGGCATTTCTCATGAATTCTACCAACTCAGCCCTCACCAGCCTACCTTCCATACGAAGGACCATGTCCTTCTAGCCCTGCACCTCTAGAGTTCCCAGCAGATACTGCATTCCAGGCTCATCTAGATCCTTCATCAGCTTACCCTTCAGAATTGTTCTTTTTCCAAACATGATAACTCTGTCAGTCATCTCTCCTATTTCCTTCTCCTCCTCTCCACTCTAGTCTGCATCATCATCCTCTTTATCAACAATAATTTTCACTTTCTTTGCCTTGGACCTGGTCCTTTTGGCAGTGCTAAGAGTTGCAGCGGGCACAGAAGCTGACTTCTTTGAAGAAGCCTTAGCCTGTTTGGGTTTTGGTGTCCTAACCACAACTGGAGCCAGCTGCTCCGCTTGTTGGACCAGGTCAAACATCTCTTCTTCAATAACAACAGCCTCAACAGGCTCTCCAACTTTCGCTTTTCCCTTTGTTTCCCTCTTCTTCTTGCTCTCTTGCAGAGCCTTTTCCAATTTCTCTTCTTCACCTCTCACTGTGCTACGAGTATCTCGTACTTTTGGAGTAGAAACACCAGCAGCTTCAGAAACTTTCCTCTTATTTGAAGGAACTGGGGGAGTTGCCTTCTTGGACTTTTGAGTCCTCATTTTCTTGGGGTTATAGGACTCCCCCAATTTCTTCAGCCTTTCAGCCAATGTTTCCTCCCCAGATGAACCAGGTTCATCTGTGCCTTTCTTCAAACTTGCAAGACCTGTTGCAGCCTCCTCAACTGTACTTCCCCCTAACTCTGTGACGTTTTCTCCAACAGTTTCAGGAATGGGACCATAGATAACCAGCGTGGTACCATCCTCCCCAGATCCCCTCTCAATTTCTTTTCTCTCGCTCTCAAGAATTCTTTCTTTTATACCACCCCTCTTCCTACTTGGCACTTCAACATCAATAACAGACCCAATCCACACGAACCTTTTATCAGCAGAAGCAGCTTCAGAATTAATTTCAGGATTACCTTTCTCAGAGCTGGTTGAACCAGATGCGTCTTCCTCGTTGGCTGATTTAAAAGATTCACTGGACGAATCTGTCTTAGAACCTTTGTCCGCTTCAATAAGATCCTCCAATAATTTTTCCCTAGTCCCAGAAGCAACAGATTTCCGGGCAAGAACTTTGACACGACGATTCTTGGGGGTAGGAATAGGGTTTGGAGTAGGTTCAGGAATGGGTGTATTTTCAGGGGTTGATGAGATTTCTGGTGATTGAGAACTGTATACAGATGGAGAGTTAGATTCAGACTCAGAATTTCCTCCATCATAATCACGATTAGGTGATGAAGTAGAAGAAGAAGAAGGTGGTGGTGAAGACATGATTATGTGATGTTAGGAAGAGAAGGCGAGTAAGCAGTTTTGGTTTGTAGAATGAGTTGAACTTGGTTCGACGGTTGATTTATGAAGAAAAGAGTAATGATGACCCTTATGTAAGATGTGGCTAGGGAGATTACAACGACAGAGTATTTACTCAAGTAGGAGTCTAATCGCCGAATGACTGACATTGATTAGACATTTAATTTCCCCCTAAAACTAAGCTAATTAAGTGAAGATGGGACTTATTGAAACTGGTTCAATTTGGGTAAGTACGAAGTATTTGAATTTAAACCAATTATGGAAAGAATCTTGCTCATGTATGACTATAATTGTATTAATATATGGAGAAGAGTACGCACCTCGTCAGTCAGATGAATCATCATGGATGAACCAGGTTCATCCTGTTAGAAATCTTTAAATTGCCTCAATTTACAAAGATAGATAAACATCATTAGTATTCAGGAAATCATATTAATACATGGAAAAAGAGTATGGCAATAAAGACATGATGCTGAGCAATTATTAATCTGATTAAGTACCTAATTAGAATTTTATAGCCAACAAGAATTAAAAAAAAATTCAAAAAAAAATTTTCCAATTTTTTTTTCATTTTTGTTTTTTCCAATTAGGTGATCTTAATCATCCCTAATTCAATCCAGTTTCTCTCAAAATTCTCCCTACTCAGTGCTTTGGTGAAGATATCTGCAATTTGCTTATCAGTAGCACAAAATTCAATTGAGATCATTCCCTTTTCATAGTTGTCCCTAAGGAAGTGGTGTCTAACATCTATGTGCTTAGTTCTCTTATGATGAACCGGGTTCTTCGTCATACTAATGGCACTAGTGTTATCACAGAAAATAGGAATGCATCCCATATCTATACCAAAGTTCATGAGTTGTTGCTTGATCCACAACAACTGAGCACAGCAAGAGGCTGCAGTCACATATTCAGCCTCAGCAGTAGACAGAGCTACTAAATTTTGTTTCTTGGTGGCCCAAGACACAAGGAAAGAGCCCAAGAAGTGAGCCATTCCTGAAGTACTTTTCCTGTCAACCAGGAAACCTGCATAATCAGCATCATATCCTACAAGGTCAAAATTACTACCTTTAGGATATCAAAGGCACAAGTCAGTGGTGCCTTTCAAATATCTCAAAATTCTCTTCACTGCAGTAAGGTGGGACTCCTTTGGATTTGCCTGAAACCTAGCACATAATCCCACACTGAACACAATATCTGGTCTGTTGGCAGTGAGATATAGTAGAGACCCAATCATTCCTCTGTATACCTTCTGATCAACGGATGAACCAGGTTCATCCACATCCAATTTAGTAGATGTGGCTATGGGGGTGTGTATTTCCTTTGAATCCTCCATCTTGAACTTCTTGAGGAGTTCTTTCACATACTTTTGTTGATGAATCATTGTTCCATGAGGGTTTTGATTGATCTGTAAACCTAAGAAGAAGTTTAGCTCACCCATCATACTCATTTCAAATTCACTCCCCATTAGTGTAGCAAATTCCTTGCTAAGCTTTTCAGTAGTTGCCCCGAATATGATATCATCAACATATATTTGCACAATCAGAAGATCCTTCCCCTTTTCCTTTAGGAACAAAGTACTGTCAATTTTGCCTCGTTTGTACCCATGTTCCAGCAGGAATTTTGACAATCGCTCATACCATGCTCTAGGTGCTTGTTTGAGACCATAAAGAGCCTTGTCAAGTTTATATACATGATCAGGTGACTCTTTGCTTTCAAAACCTAGAGGTTGTTTGAAAAATACATCTTCCTTCAAGTATCCATTGAGAAAGGCACTCTTAACATCAATCTGATGGAGAGTAAATTCCATATGTGCAGCAAATGCTATAAGAAGTCTGATTGCCTCCAATCTTGACACAGGAGCAAAGGTCTCATCATAGTCAATTCCTTCTTCTTGTCTGTACTCTTAAACAACTAGTCTTGCCTTATATCTTGTAACATTTCCATCCTCATCGAGCTTGTTCCTAAAGACCCATTTCGTACCAATCATTGATCTATCTAGTGGCCTGGATACCAAGTGCCATACTTGACTTCTTTCAAATTGATTCAGCTCCTCTTGCATGGCATTTACCCAATCAGCATCTTGTAGGGCTTCACCAATGTTCTTTGGTTCGATTAAGGATAGGAAGGCATCAAACGCACACAGATTTTTCACGGAAGCTCTTGTTTTGATTCTGCATGACAAATCTGTTATGATGTTCTCAAGAGGGTGAGAACTCTGATATCTGTGTGGTTTGAGTACTAGTAGTTCACTTCTGGATAGTTCCATGTTGTTTTGTTGTTGTGGAACAGGATCAGGGCCAGGATTCACATGTTGAATTCGCCATGTCATGTTGCTTGGGTTGGTTGGACTTGGTCCATCACCTATTCCATCTCCCATAGCTGCTTCACTGTGTTCACTGCTTCTCACCAGTCCAAACTCCTCATCTTCTAGTTCCTGTCTCTCAGAGAGAGTGTTAGTTTCATCAAATACAACATGCACACTTTCCTCTACACACAGAGTTCTTTTATTGTACACTTTATAGGCTTTACTATGTGATGAATATCCCAAGAATACTCCCTCATCACTTCTGGGATCAAATTTACCTAAGGAATCTTTGCCATTATTGTGCACATAGAATTTACATCCGAACGCTCTAAGATGGGATATGTTGGGCTTTCTTCCTTTGAGTAATTCATAGGGAGTCTTCTCTACCAGT
>MDKH01168252.1:0-35616 GCA_005239495.1 Nicotiana undulata | reverse complement strand
ATGCCCAAACAGTCTTTCTCATGATCCGGGTGTGTCAAAGTTCCCTAAGGACCTCAAGGGATCCCGGGCAGTGCTCACACCTAGACTTCATAGCCATAGTAGAGTAAGTGTAGTGTGGAAGCGCCAGCCTTAGTGTGTCAAAGTTCCGAGGGAGCTCAGGGGTCCCAAAGCGATGCTCACACAAGGGGGCAGAACTTAAGGGGTCTAAGAGTAGAGTGAGAGTGCTTGACATAGTTTTGAAAAAAAGGTTGAGATAGAAAACAATTTTGAAAAAGAGACTTGATTGAAATGATTTTTATAACTAAACTTTTAACACTAAAACAGTTTGAAAGAGCAGAAACACCAATCTCAGGACCAAAAGAGTTCAGCATCACACAAAGGACCAAGAGCAGTCAATCAACCACAAACAAAGGGGCGGGGGTGTAATGGGATTTAAGGGACAAGTATAGAGCATGTGAGGGCAAACATGTAGCAGGCAGAAGTATACATGGGTACACAATCAGAAGTTCCTAAGGGGTTCAGGGAATTGGGATTCAACATAGTAACAGTATCAAACAGCTTAAGGTAATACCAGTAAAGGCATGCCTTAACCAAAGCTAGTGTACACACATAGGCATAAAGAGATTCACATAGAAGCAGGTTTTAAGTACATAAGGACATACTGATTATGGAAGTAAGCATAGCTTAATATACTTAGATGAAGTAGAGATTCTAATTACAAGTTGAACAACAACATAATAGGTAGAAGCATATCAGAAGCACAATGAACTTAAGCAGAAATAGAAACATGTTGGTTTGAGAATTGGAATTTGAATTAGAACATACCAGTGAAGGAGACAGTAACACAAAGTAGGAGATAGGAGAGCACAATAGTTAACCTTGGCTTGCAGCCCGCTAAGTTAGAGAAATAACAAGTAGCATAGAAGAGGGCAGATAGTATAAAGTTTTAGTTGTGAAAGAGACTTATTGAACCAGTCAGTTTGTGTACTTTTTAATGAAAGAGTAGTGTATATATATAGTTTGAAAATAGGTAGCAAATAAGGTAGGAATCAAAATTAGTAGTAATTAAGAGATTGTGTGTCAATCAGTATAAAAAATCAGCATAGATATCCCTTAATTGAAGGAGTTAAGTTCAAACGGTAATATGCAGATAACAAATAAGGAAAGATACCATATGTGACTGAGTATAACATATAAGGAAGTAATCGCTTCCTAGTACAAATAATTTGTCTAGGTTCAGGAAATCTAATTAAGGAAATAACACAAGAATCCGTGTGACAGCATAGTCGACAAAAAATAAGGCAAAGAAATAACTCAAAGGTCGAAAAATCAGTAAAGAAATCATCATAAGAGATTAGTGAGAGGTAGCAATCACAGGAAATCAGCACCAATTAAGGAAAGTATCATGTGCTTAAGGAAGTATTCAGAATCAATAGAGAATATTGTGTAAAAGCAGTAGTGTACAAATCCCAATCATTCAAGGATTCAAAAATGTCAAAATAGTACTGATTTAAGCGGGATAAACACACATTAGGCAAGAAGAAGTAGAATCCAAGACCCAGTAAGCATAGCAAAGTAAGAATCACATAGAATCGGGGATTCAAACTAGCACATCGTACTAATTATCACAACATTATGAGAATGAGTGCAATGAAAAAGTAATAGACATAAATCAGAATCATAATAGGACTAGTAAGGTGAAATTACACAAAGAATTTTGGATTCGTATAGAACAAAATACGAATCGACAGAGTAATCATAATATAGGCAATGAAGTGAATAGTCAGAAACCCTAATAAGTACAGTAGGGCAAAATTCACAGAAAAACTAGGAACATACTCATGAGCAACAGATACACATACCAATCGAAAGGACAAATCAATAAGACAGACTCAGGACTATAATATAGTGTTAAAACTATAGTTTTAACATAATAAAAAGCGATCTTAACAAAAACCGTTTAAACATATGAGAGAATCAGAGGATAACACTTAAACTTGAGGAAATCATTTTTGAAGAAAGGTTTTAGAAACCCTAGTTGGAAGACAAAAAATCTTTTTAGGGAAAATGAAAAACTCTTGAAGAGAACACTAACACAACTCGAAGTATGTCTAGATCTGTTACAGATCTAAAAAAAAATCGAAAGTTATAGAAGTTAGGGTTTCAAACAGAGAACCCAGAGAGGAGAGAAAACTCAAAGTTTTACCGGTTTCAACCAGAAAGTATAAGAATCTTACTCGGACGGCCATGAATGGCCGGAAAATGACATGAAAGGCCATAGGTGGGAGTTGAACCACTCCAGATTCTCTTAAGGGGCTCAGAATAGTTTCAAGCCGTTGTGGGAAGAGAGACATGGGCTAGGAGTCGTGGGAGTTCATGATTTCCGGCGAGGGAGATGGCCGGAGAAAATAGACAGAGTTCATCGGAGGGGAAGGTTCTAGAGAGAACCAGAGAGAGAGAGACAGAGAGGGAGATAGAGAGACGGTGAGAGAGAATGAGACAGGGAAAATGAATGAGATGAGGGGTAGTCTTTAGGGGTTAAATTAGGTAAGGGTTGATCTGGGCCGTGGATTTGAAATAATCAACGGCTCAGATTGAAATGGGGATTGGGTCGGGTGTCTTTAAAGACTTGTACTAATGCTTTTGGACAATTAATTGGGTTGGGGTCTAGGTAGATTAGGCTGAAATTAGAATTAAGAGTGGCTATTTGTTAAATACCCATTCAAAATAGATAAATAAGTAATAAAAAATGTTTAGTAACTATAAAAAATGAAATTGATGCCCAGTAGATGAAATTACAGTATTTAACTAGTATTAAAATTATAAATGACTGACTATTTGGTAAAAATAACACAAAATATATAGTTAGGCTATAATTGCAAAGTTATTGCAATTATAGCCAAATAATGCCAATTTGGCTAATTTGTGAAATAATTAAATCCTAATAAGATAAAAAAAATTATGTATTAGGCTAAGAAATGTTTTGAAATTATTTGTAATGCAATTTATGATTAATTATTGGATATAAAAGTACTAGATAAATTAGGAATAAATTGATAAAAATATGGGAAAAATACCAATTGTTATAAAAACTGATTTTGGAGATATATATGCAAATTAAAAGATAATTTGAGGAAAACCTGGGTATCAACAGCTGCCCCTCTTTACCCGGGAAGGATTAAAGAGTTGTTGGGTAAAGATATGATGGCCAATTTTGACCGAGCGACACGGTTTGAAGAGATTTAGGCCACACCCTGGTTTCTAAGTTGCCTATATATCCCTGGTTTTACAGGAATCAGGCCGTATGTAGATCAGAAGCCATCGGCAAAGTATATCGATGGAGTTTTACAAGAACAGACACAACATATAAGACTAGATGGACAAAGGGTTTACAGGGATGGTTAGGAGATTTGGAGCGGACCGCTCCTGCCAGGGTGGCCGTTTCTCGCCGGATTACCTGCAAATAAACAATACAAGCAAATATTGCGCGTGATTTAAACATGATGCAAGTTCCCGTCAGACTATGAATGCTGCCTTTGGGCGGTTAAGGGATGACGTCCTTAGACCATGATGTTCTGGGCCATGGATTGCTTGATGCCGGATTCGCAGGCCATGAAATGATGTTCTCGGGCCATGAGGATGGTGCCTCCGAACCATGATGCCTTTGAATAATGATTTGAAAAATTGAAAGAGATCCTCAGGCCATGGCATGGTGTTCTCGGGCCATGAAGATGGTTCCTCCGAATGATGACGCCTTTGGACAAGTTGGCGATATTTCAGCCTATGAAAATGTAATAGTATGATATTGACAGAGCTTAGTCTTGTGAATTAAAGGGCGAAGCTTAGCCCGAAAGAGAAGTGAAGTAAATAATGCTTGAGACAGCTCTTAGTCTCGAAAATTAAATTGGAGGCAGAGCTTAGCCTCAGAAGGTAGAAAAGTAGCCTTATGCAGATGGAGACAGTGCTTAGTCTCGGAAGGCAAAATGGTAGCTTTATGCAAAGATGCGAATGCAGATAGAGACAATGCTTAGTCTCGGAAGGCAGAATAGTAGCCTTATTCAAGAATGCAGATGGAGACAGTGCTTAGTCTTGGAAGGCAGAATAGTAGCCTTATGCAAGAATACAGATAGAGACAATGCTTAGTCTGGGAAGGCATAATGGTAGCCTTATGCAAAGATGCGAATGCAGATGGGGGTAGAGCTTAACCTAGGAAGGCAGAATGGTAGCCCTATGAAAATAAAAGGCAGAATGGTAGCCTTATGCAGATAGAAGGCATAATGGTAGCCTTATGAAAATGCAGGTGGAGGTAGAGCTTAACCTCGGAAAGCAGAATGGTAGCCTTATGCAAAGATGCGAATGCAGATAGAGATAGAGCTTAAGCTCGGAAGGAAAAATGGTAGCCTTATGCAAATGCAAGTGGAGGTAGATCTTAACCTCGGAAGGCAAAATGGTAGCCATATGCAAAGATGCGAATACAGATAGAGGTAGAGCTTAACCTCAGAAGGCAGAATGGTAGCCTTATGCAAATAGAAGGCAGAATGATAGCCTTATGCAAATGCAGGTGGAGGTACAACTTAACCTCGGAAGGCAGAATGGTAGCCAAATGCAAGAATGCAATGAAATTTCTTACCTGATATTGCAATGTGGTGATCATTGGGAGCATCGTGATTGTGAAGCATCATTTTTGTTGATAATAAATGTCGGCATGTGCGACGGGTTTGGAGAATCGTGTATTTGAATAATATATGTCCTTCGGGTGGATAGTATGTTTTGAGTTCTTGCAATATTTGTGCCTGCATCCAAAGAAAAGTCGTGGGTTCTGTAAGGGGGAAGGTTAGTTCGTATCCCCACTGGCTTTACTTTACTTGTTCGGCTTGATCTGATGATACTGTTCATATCATTGGGGTAACGTTTGCTAAACAAAGCAGTTTCAAGAATAGGTATGCATGATTTTGTAAAAGTATAACATAAACATATAATCTAAAATAGTTTTAGATGAACCGACGACCGTGACATGGCTCAAGACATTGCAACCCCTCTTGCTACAGAATTTTGAGGGTCCTCCTAAAAATTCCGCCCTAGTTTGAAGGATTGATGTTTCTGATTGCTGCTCGGGCGACGATCGGCTGAACTTACTTCGGAATTTTAAGGGTCCCCCTCAAAATTCTGCCCCAGTTTCCAATTGCGGGGAAAAATGAAATTTTTATTGAATTGTGACCGAACCCATAGGGCTGCCTAAGTATCCCCTTTTAAACGGGAATCAGGTCATCATAGTTCAATCATGTAAGGGAAGCATAAGGATTACACATAGTAGCGTTTGACCGCGTCTGAATTGATTGGCTTTGTCAAGACTTCTCTGTCCATTTCTACGAGTATAAGCTCTCCTCCTGACAGCACTCGGTGAACCATGTATGGACCTTTCCAATTGGGAGTGAACTTCCTTTTGGCTTCATCTTGATGTGGAAAGATCTTTTTGTACACCAGCTGCCCCGGTATGAACTGTCTCGGCTTGACTTTCTTATTGAAGGCTCATGACATTCTGTTCTGATAGAGTTGACCATGGCATACTGCATTCATTCTCTTTCTGTCTATGAGAGCTAGTTGCCCATAATGGCTCTTTACCCACTCAGGATCGCTTAGCTAAGCTTTTTGTATGATCTTTAAGGAAGGAATTTCAACTTCGGCGGGGATAACAACCTCTGTACCATAAACCAGCATATAAGGAGTTTCCCCGGTTGATGTGCATACCGTGGTGCGATATTCTAGTAAAGAAAATGATAACTTCTCCAGCCACTGCTTATGCTTCTCTACCATTTTCCTCAATATCTTCTTGATGTTTTTGGTAGCGGCTTCTACAACTCCATTCATTTGAGGTCTGTAGGATGTGGAATTCTTGTGTTTGATTTAGAAGATCTCGCACATAGCTTTCATCAATTCACTATTGAGATGGGAACCATTATCAGTAATGATTGATTCTGGAATTCTGAAACGACAAACAACACGATCGTGGACAAAGTCGGCCACGACTTTCTTAGTCACTGCTTTGTAGGATGCTGCTTCGACCCATTTGGTGAAATAACATGGCTACTAGGATGATCTGTGTCCATTGGAGGCGGCAGGCTCGTTTGGTCCAATAACGTCCATTCCCCAAGCGGCGAACGACCACGATGAGCTTGTGGCATTAAGCTCGTTTGGAGGTACCTTTATCATGTCTGCATGTATCTGACATCGATGGCATTTCTGGACATACTTGATGCAGTCCGTTTCCATGGTCATCCAAAAATAACCAGCCCGGAGTATCTTATTTGCTAAAACAAAACCATTCATATGTGGACCACAGGTCCCAACATGAATTTCCTCTAGTAGCTTCGATGCTTCCTTTGAGTTGACACATCTTAATAGTCCCAAATTGGGAGTCTTCCTATACAGGATTCCTCCACTGTGAAAGAAGTTGTTGGACAGTCTCCAAAGTGTGCGTTTCTGAGTAGGATTTTCAAACTCTGGGTATTCTCCTTTTGCCAAATACTCCTTGATATCATGAAACCAAGGCTTTCCATCTGCCTCTTCTTCGACATGGGCACAGTAAGCTGGTTGGTTATGGATCTTCACCAGAATAGGATCAATGAAATTCTTGTCTGGATGTTGTATCATAGATGACAGAGTAGCTAACGCATCGACGAACTCATTCTGGATTTTGGGGACATGCCGAAATTCTATCTTTGTGAACCTCTTTATTAATTCCTGCACGTGGTGCAAGTATGGAAGTATCTTGGAATTCTTGGTAGCCCATTCTCCTTGTACCTGACTTACAAGCAAATCTGAGTCACCAATCACTAACAACTCCTGGACGTTCATGTCAATGGCCATGTTGAGCCCCAAGATACAAGCTTCATATTCCGCCATATTGTTGGTGCAGCGGAATCTGAGTTTGGCAGACACTGGATAATGCTGACCGATTTTTGATACTAGGACGACTCCGATGCCGACTCCTTTGAAATTTGCCGCTCCATCGAAGAACATTCTCCAATCGTCATAGGACTCTGCAATATCTTCTCCAATGAATGATACCTCTTCATTGGGAAAATATGTCTTCAGGGGTTCGTATGTTCCATCCACAGGGTTTTCAGTGAGGTGGTCTGCCAGTGCTTGACCCTTAACTGCTTTCTAGGTCACATAAGTAATATGGAACTCGCTCAGCAGGATTTTCCACTTGGCTAGTTTGCCAATGGGCATGGGCTTCTGAAAGATATATTTTAAGGGATCCATCCTCGATATAAGATATGTTGTGTAGGCACAGAAGTAATGCCTCAGCTTCTGAGCTACCCAAATTAGAGCATAACAGGTGCGTTCCAATAGAGAATACCGAGCTTCGTACAGAGTGAACTTCTTGCTGAGATAATAAATGGCCTAATCTTTCCTTCTTGTTTCGTCGTGCTGCCCCAGAACGCAGCCGTAAGCTCCATCTAGCACCGCAAGGTGGAGTAGTAAAGGTCTACCTGGCTCAAGTGGTACTAGGGTTGGTGGTGTCGACAAGTATTCCTTAATTCTGTCGAAGTCCTTTTGGAAATCATTGGTCCATTTGGTCGCGACATCTTTCTTCAGCATCTTGAAGATCGACTTACATATAACTGTGGACTGTGCTATGAACCGGCTGATGTAGTTAAGACGTCCCAGGAAACTCATCACATCTTTCTTGTTCCTTGGTGGTGGAAACTCTTGAATGGATTTGACCTTTGATGGATCCAGTTCTATCCCTCGGTGACTGACAATGAATCCGAGCAGCTTACCAGCGGGAACCCCGAATGCACATTTTGCGAGATTCAGCTTCAGATTGTATTTTCGCAGCCTATTGAGAAACTTCCTCAAGTCTGCTACGTGATCAGTGGTTTTCTTGGATTTGATAATAACATCATCCACATATACTTCAATCTCCTTGGGTATCATATCATGAAAGATAGTGGTCATAGCCCTCATATTGGTGGCCCTAGCATTCTTCAGGCCGAACGACATCATCTTATTACAGTATACTCCCCACGGTGTAATGAAAGCCTTTTTATCAGCATCTTTCTCTTCCATCCAGATCTGATGATAACCAGCGAAACAATCCACGAATTATTGTAGCTCGTGCTTGGCGCAATTGTCAATCAGGAAGTTTATGTTAGGCAAGGGGAAGCCATCTTTTGGACTGGCCTGGTTGAGATCCCGGTAGTCGACACAGACTCTAATCTTCCCATATTTCTTTGGTACTGCTACAATGTTAGCTAACCATGTTGGGTATTCGACTACCCTGAGAACCTTGGCATTGATCTGCATGGTGACTTCTTCTTTGATTTTCAAGATCATGTCAGGCTTGAACTTTCTGAGCTTTTGTTTCACCGGTGGGAACATTGGATTTGTCGGTAATCTGTTACCAACAATTGATGTACTCAGACCAGCCATGTCATCGTATGACTAGGCGAATATGTCCTCATATTCTTTCAAGAATTCTGTGTATTCATTCTTCTCTGACGGTGACAAATGAATGCTGATTCGAGTCTCTTTGACATTTTCTGAATCTCTTAGGTTGATAGTTTTGTTCTCGTCTAGGTTGGACTTAGGTCTGTTCTCAAAACTCTCAACTTCTTTGACGATCTCGTCAGGTATATCATCTTCTTCTAAATCAATGACCATTTGTTGCGTTGTCTCGTTGCATGTCACAGTCATTGATTCATCAAGACAAGTAATAATAATGCTGTATAGATAAAGTAGTCAGAGAAAACAACAGTAATAAATATTGATTCGTAAAAAAATGCTTTTGATAAATGGAATGATTGTTTTGAACATTGAAGCTCTTATTGTAGGTATTGAAAAATGCGAAAAGAAAAATAAATTAGTAAAACAATGGAAAATGCTTGTTTTATCCTTGCTACCCCGAGGCTCGTCGGGCTCTGGCTGTTCTGATGGTCCAACTCTTGAGATACGCCCCTCTGCTTACAGCCTGAATGGAATGGCTTTCCTCCCCCTTCTCCTCGAGAATAACACAACAATCCATGTCATTGTCCTCTAGGAATAAGTTCCTCAATGTGGCAAGTGCTTCTTCTTCATCTGTCCCATAAATAATGCCAGCCTGGTTAAAAGTCTGCTCTAGGTGCGGTATCAGATGCTCTAGTGGGTAATAAGGACCGCGCCATGGTGGCGACCAACTATTGAATTCTTCCCAGGTGTACTCTTACCCCAGACCGAAGTGGTGCTATGTTTCTTGATCTTTATAGGTTTTGAGATTCCTTGGAGGATCCTACCAAGCCCTTTACCAGGCTCGTACCCACTCCATCTCAGTATATTCTCGATTTTGCTATCCCACCATTTGTCTTTATCTATAGCATTGACTCGTTCAATATGGTGGTAAGTTTCTCCACCAAACTTCTTTCTACCTCCGATCACCGAAATAGCCTGGCGATTATAAATAGGATTGCTTCCATCGCCATGAATGATCACTTCTTGGTGGTTCCATACAAACTTCATCGCTTGATGCAGCGTTGATGCTACGGCCTCAGCAGCATGTATCCATGGCCGTCCTAATAGCAAGTTGTAGATGCTGGTACATCTATTGCTTGGAAGTCAACCTCGAACCAAGTTGGCCCCATCTGCAAGCACATGCTAATCTCGCCAATAGTGGACCTTTGAGATCCATCAAAATCTTTCACATTTATTTCTCCATCCTTTATCTCATACAACCCTTTTCCCAATTTCTTGAGCGTTATCAATAGACATATGTGGAGACTGGATCCTCCGTCGATCAGAATTCTGGTGATGAAATAGTCTTCGCATTGCACAATGATGTGCAGTGCTTTGTTATGACCCAGCCCTTTAGGTGGCAGTTCGTCCTCATGGAAGGTAATCTTGTGGATCTCTAACACTTGGCCTACAATATTGTCCATTTCCCCACTGGTTATATTATTTGGCACGTACGCTTCATTCAGCACCTTCAACAAGGCAATTATGTGCGCCTCTGAATTTTGCAACAAGGAAAGAATAGATATATGTGTTGGCATCTTTTTCAACTGGTCGATGACCGAATACACCTTATCCTGTAATTTCCTCCAAAGGTCGTCCGGACCTGTCTCGATAATGGGCGGCCGATTAGAATCCTCCTTGCTTGATTCTGCCAGATGTTCAGGGGTATAGACTCTACCAATTCTTGTCATACCCTGTACCGCAGTAGCCTCTTTAGTCTTGAATTTGTCTTTCCTTCTTGCCTTGGCTATAATCCCATGGTACAAGGTTGGTATAGAAGGGTGGTGTGGTCGATATCGCCACTGTGATCGGCGCGACTACCCTTACTTCGAACGGAACATGTGCCTTGGGTGGCAAGACTACAACCTCAAATGGTGCGGGTGCATTTGTCGGAGACACAAATTCGACCTCAATTAGTGCCGGTGTCTTTGCGAGTGACGCTGCTTCAAACTCAAGAGATATAGACATATTTACCTCAGCATCCTTAGATGGTTGAATCTGTACTATGATTGGGTTGAGATTAACCGCCGATTTCTTTGGGTCATCGCCTTCTACGATCAACTCGATCGATCCCTCGGGATCCCAGTCGTCTTCTATTTCAATCATGTGGATGCCTCCACCTTTATGGTCTGGAAGAGGGTTGTTGCGGACGTTTGGAGCAGATTCATTTTCCATAATGATCTTGTTGTCAATCAAGGACTGTATCTTATATTTCAAAGAACGACATTCATAGATGGTGTGTCCTTTCATGCCAGAGTGGTATGCAAAGGACTTGTTTGGGTTAACCCACTGAGAAGGATTTTCAGGGGTTGCAACAGGGATGGGTGTGATATAACCAACAGTCTTTAGCTTCTCATAAAACTGGTCGATAGGTTCGGCGATGGCGGTATATTGTTTTGGAGGTTTGAGATCAAAATTAGGTCGAGGTCTAGGGATATTTTGGCGTGCGGGGGGTGATTAATAATGGGATGGCTGAGAGTTGTAAGTGTGGTAAACAGGAGCGGGTTGTGAGTATCGGGGTGAAGTAGGTTGATATGTAGGTGGTGGAGATGATTGATAATTTGGTGGCGGAGCTTGGTATGTGGGTGAGGGTGTTTGGTAATTTGGGGTTGGCTGATATGTGAGTGGAGGTGTTGGGTAAGTTTGGTATTTGAGGGGAGACTTGGTTCTCTGTTCAACCATCACGGCTACCACGTCCCTTTTCTTGGACACACCACCGGATTGTAGGGCATTGTTTGTAGCTTCCAAAGCCTTAAAGTTAGTAACCATACCGATTTTGATCCCTTCCTCGATCCTTTTACCTAATTTGATAATGTTAGAGAACTTGTGGTTCTCAATCACTATCAACCGCTCATAGTATTGTGGGTCTTGAGCCCGGACAAAGAACTTATTCATTTGTTCCTCTTCTAAGGCGGGTCTGACCTTAGCAGCTTCGGACCACCAGTGAGTAGCATACTCGCGAAATGTTTCCGTGGGCTTCTTCTTCAAATTGTGGATGTAGAACACGTCTGATGCGTTCTATGTATTAATCTGAACCTGTCCATGAAGGCAGATGCCATGCTCTCCCAGTTAGACCACTACTTGGGATCTTGGCTGATGTACCACGACAATGCATCTCCCTTCAAGCTCCTCATGAACAACTTCATGCAGATCCTCTCATTTTCCCCCACTCTAACAAGCTTGTCACAATAGGTCCTCAGATGGACCCTTGGATCACCTGTACCATCAAACATTTCGAACTTAGGAGGTTTGTACCGCTCGGGCAGCTTGACATTAGGCTGTATGCAGAGGTCCTCATAGTTCAGCTCTTCGATTCCCCTGCTTCCCTCAACGCCTTGAACTCGACTAGTCAGCTTCTTAAGTTCCTCGACCAAATTCCTGATAAGCAGATCCTTTTCATTAGACTCAAGTGTGTATGAGATATGTGGAGTGGAGTGTGGCATGGTCTCCACATAGATATGATTGTTATGGTGGTCTGGTGCATGGGTGTAGAGATGGTCATTTGTGGAGTTCTGAGGTTCTGGGATAAGTAGTGGAGTGTTCTTTTGAGTATTGCAGGTGTTACATTGTGCTGGGAGGGTTTGGTTCTTTTGTGGAGTGGCATGATGGTGAGTTGCGGGATGATTCTGCTGTTTCGGGATATTTTGAGGAGGTGTAGGGTTTTGGGCATTGGGGAGGTTGACGTCTGGTACACTGAGGGTGAATGACAGGTTTGCCAAATTTTGAACCTGATCAAGCTCTTCTTGGAATTTCAACCACTTTTGTTCAAGTTGTGACATATTCTCGTTTGGAACCCGAATACCCAGGCCATTAGTGGCCTCTACCCGTTCAACTGTGTTCTCCTTTATGATGTTTCTTGAATCTTCCATTTTCTTCTTGCCTTTGTTCTTGCCTTTGGGAGGACTAGGAGGAGGAGAGGGTGGAGGGCCCCTGGATCTTGTGAGATAGGATGATGATGCCAGAGTGCACGAACTAACCTTTGGGGAGGGGAATAATAAAATAAAGAAAACAAAAACAAAACAAAAGATAACCAAGTTAGTGAGGATAATGAAAAGTATTACAGTATTTAAACACATAGTGCGGGAATGTAAAGCGCGTCATAAGTTGGGAACCTCTTTGTGCCTGAGGTAGGCCTAGAGGAAAATTGATTTGGAGAACATAAAATGCTAAATGCCTCATTTCATTGATAAAAATATACGAATCCCAAAATGACACTAAATAAACAAGAAATAAAGTCACTAATGGCCATTGGCCTTATTACATCAATAAAGTAAAAAGAAAGAAATTCCTATCTATTTGGTCCCAGAAGGACCTTCCCCAGACTCGACATTCTTAGCTCTCTCGAACAGATTCCCTAGCTTGCGAAGTCCCAGCAGCAGGTATGCTCTGGCTAGATGTCCATTTTCGGCCCCTTCAGCCTTTTGACAATCTTCAACCCTTTGGATAAATTTGCCCTCCAGTTCGACTATGCCTTGCTCTAAGTATCCCAGCCTCTTGTTGGTACTAATGGCTATTTCTTTCCATTCCTCAATCAGCTTCTTGTTGGACTCATGTATTTCTCGGTGCTCGCTCTCGCATTCACGGATCCTTTTGCGCAGATGGTTGTATTTGACCTACTCCTCGACCTTTTTATCTATAATCCTGTTGCCTCAGACGAACCCTGGTTTGTCCAGACCATCCCAATTGTCTTCTAACCAACCCGAATAAAAAGGGGTGCAACTGACATGCTATCTGTCTGGTTCAATGGTGTCTTTCTCCATTATAATATTGCAGTGCCACATGTGTTGAGAGTGGCACTTGTGAGGACTATCATCATTTTGAAAGTCATCCCGGAAATGGCACATCTTGTCGACCCTTGGTATGACTTTCTTCTTACCTGCTTGTCTCATAACCCGGAGAGGGACGTAAGGATATGTTCCTCTCAGGCCAATCAATATCAGGAATGGTGAATCTCTTGACCGGACGATGAACTCTTTTGTAGGAAACCACTCGAACATCCACTAGACTTGCTCCTCAGTCAGATTATCGAAGAATTCGACCCACTCTTTGGCATTCTCAGGATGAGAAAACATGTCGGGAATGTAAGTCAGTTGCTTTGGGTGGTGGAAAGTGATGTGGTCATTTCACGCTTTTCACTGAATCTCTTGTCGGTACTGACCCTTTTGAAGATGTTCTAAGAGCCAGAGCTGTAGTAATAAGTTGCAGCCCTCGAAGTGTTTTGCTCCTCTTTGGAATTTCTCTAAGGCTCGGTATATGTCTGAAATGATCATGGGCACGATGCTGAAGTTTTGCCCACCAATTCCCTCCATTAGTGTCTTAGTTACCATAGACAACCTAGTATGGATTCTTTCTTTCTTCATCGGAAATACGATTAGATCCAAGAAGCAAAATATGAAGAGGAATACCTTACGGCGGATGTTCCCCAAGGATGTGATGTCAAATTCATCATGGAAGGTACGGTATGATTTTCTAAGACCATACCTTTCATATAAGAAGTCAAAAGAGATGCACGATTCATTCAGGCATCCCAATTCTGCGTTCATCTATAGACCCATCATTTTTTAGAAACCCTTGCCTGTGCGGTTCTCAGGCATTAGCAAACCTAGATTTTCCCAAGCTAGACCGGCCAATCCTCCTATTTCCTCTAATAAAGGTGTCATTTCGATGTCCCCAAAGCGGAAGACGGCCATTTCAAGTCCCAGAATAAGGTAGCAGCCTCTATCATCATGTTTTTAGGCTGGATATCCAGGAGGGATGGTAGATCACCCGGGTATTTCTTGACGAGGTGTCACTAGAATGTAAATCTCCCCACCAACTCAGCAATTTTGGGTGAATATTGGTGATCATGCTGAATCTGGGGACTTCGTGCCTCATATTTCTGCAAGGCAAACAAGGTTAGACCCTGACCCCCACCAGACTCGACTATTTAACATCAATGATTATCATGAAGCATTTAATTCTCCAAATAAATGCACAGAGCGTGATGATGTCCATTTGGGTTTATGGAAACCGAGTGGACTTTCGGACAAGGCTATCTTAAAGGCTATTGTGTGGACAACACATTAGCCTGGCAAGGTTTGACCATGACGCATGCAACAGTATAACGGAGTAAGGTTTCTATGAGGTTTTAGACTGGTACCCTTGAGCGAACAACTCAAGGGGGAAAGTTACAGAACCGTCGAATGCACTGCTGATCGACTAGTTTTACCGCAAATAAGCCTTTCTGGATTTGGGGGGTAATGATATAGGAAGAGCGCAACCACTCATCAAGCGTTGCTATAGGATTTTGTTTGGCACGAGTGGAGTATGAATGTTGGATCATGAATAATGCAATAAACAGTAAACATGTAGTCACGTATTTGCATGTTATGAAAGCAATACATACAGCGGTTTATAATTTAAAACAGTTACAAAGGAAGGAAACCAGAAAGATACGTCAGTTGCTTTTGAAGAAAATTAAAGGCTTAGAGGAAATAAAAAAGTAATTGCACATAGGAATAGGTAAAAATTCACAAAGAAACTTGAAATGGTAAAAGCCTAAAATCCCCAGCAGAGTCGCTATGCTAACGCGCCCCTTTTATTTTTTCCGAGCACTCCTTTCGGGGCTAGTTTAAAAGGGTTTATGGCATTGGTTGGGACAACTCGTTCCTTTTGGGAAAGGGGTTTGCACATTTCTGAAGAGTCGTCACCTAACGATTTTAAGGTGCCTTAGGGCACCTAATGGGTTTCATTTACAACTAAATTTGATAACCAGAAACAGGGTAAGGGCTTGAAATTATCCTAAGGGGAAGGTATTAGGCACCCCTCAGAATCCACAAGTGTGGTTCTCGGCCAAATAGCATTTGTGAATTTGTGTAACCAACAAGTAAACAATTAATCTCCAAATAGTAGGGGCTTTGAAATGTTCATAGCCTAAGCACACACATGTTGTTAGTAGTTGAGAAAGCTTAGAAGCTAATAGTTTAGAAAAGAATTATGGTCCAAACATGTTTATGGGAGTTAGGGGTATCCTAGGTTTGTTTGTAATATGGATCATATCAATGCAATACCCGGTATGACACTCCTCAAAGAGGGGATACACGTGGTATTAGCGCACCGGTCATCATATCCATATCTCCCCTTTCCCACCCCGTGAAGGTAACTAAAGCGAGTGTTGGTCACGACCTCTATTGCATGCTGTTACCTGCCCCTTCCTATTAGTCCCGGAGGAATTTAGGACTTCTATCCTATAAAGGAGGTTCTAGGCAGACCTTTAGGTTTTAAAGGTAAAATTCTAAGGCGACATATAGAAAACAAACAGGACTGCAGATAGGGGGATAACACATAAACAGGAAAGGGGCTCAAATACCTCCACAAATAATGCACAGAATCAACATGACACAGACACAGTTAAGGTCTTGGTTTAAATTCAGATCCTAAAACATGGTAGCTAAGTGATGACAATAGAGAAACAGATTTATTGCATAACTCAGAGAGGAAGTCCTAATCAGTTTGCCTACTGATTTTAAGCATGCTGATAGTTAGACAGTAATCACAAGACGACAGTTCCAATTTTTTTTTTCTTGAGGTTTCTTACCTAAGGCTTGCCTAGGCGTAGGATCATATATGACAGTCATTAGATATGTTAACAATTTTAAATTTGTTATACTTAAGAGCATGTAGTTCTAAGTGTTGCGTATACAGGAGTTTATTACCAATTGTTAGAGCGAAGTGAATGGTTTCGTACTCAGTAATTAGACTAAGTATAATTAGGCGAGTGTGATCCTAGAACATGATATCTAATGCAGAAACATGCAGAATAACTTAAAATAGGATTTCTAAATGCACATCAAATTATGCACAGTTTCAGAATAGGCAGGAGTGACAGTTTGTTTTAATATTGTTTACCCTAAAACAGGATTTCTGAGTGCGTGGCATGGTTATAGCATGATGATACATGATTGCAGCTTAAGTTAACATATGTATCCTAGGACAGGATTTCTAAACGAGTTTCAGAATAGGCAGAACCACATAGTGACAGTTTATGTTAATGTTATTATCTGCCTTAGAGACATGCGTTCTAAGTGATGATGAGATGCTGGAAAACAGTATATGTGAATCCTAGGGAACATGGCATCTAATGCATGGCATGCTTTGTGTGTGTTATTCCTAAACATGAATTCTATTGCACATATAGGAAAGTAAACCTAGGAGCATGGTTTCTACCCTTGTCTATACTACGACATACATATTACCCTCTTCTTTTCCACTATCCAACCCCAAAGTTGTTTACAAATAATTATTACAGACCATTGAGCATGAATTACATAATTGAAACAGAAAAATAAGAAGTTATCTATAGGGAGCCTGCACTATTGTCACGACCCGAAATCCCACCTTCGGGACATGACTGCGTCTAACATTGCACCCACTAGACTAGCCAACGTACACAATTATGTTAACATATTAACACTGAAATAACAGAAATAACTAGAACATTTTATATTCCTCTTTAAGTGCGGAAGCAGATAAATTCTGAATTACATACAAATACCCATAACACGATTCATTTACAATATCCCAGAATCTGGAGTCACTAACTCATGAATTGCCTATGAGATTACTAAATACAAGGTCCAAAGAAATAATACATAACTGTCTCAGAACTAAGAAAAAACAAGACAGAATGGAACGATAAGGATGGAGGAGACACCAAGGCCCACGAGCGTCTGCGGGTCTACCTTGAAATCTTCGGAGTGGACTGAAGGATGCTCCCTCAATCAGTGTCCACCGGGTCCGGCTGTGGGATTTGCACAACATAGATAAGTGTTGGTGTAGCATCAGTACAACCGACCCCATGTGCTGAGCAAGTGCCGAGCCTAACCCCGACCGAAGTAGTGATGAGGCTAGACACGACAAAGATAACCTACCTGTATAGTTCTACCAAAAATATAGCAAGGAAGTAATAGATATTTAACAGATAAACAAGTAATACGGGGACAAGCAAGGGGGAAACAAGTAAGAAGCAAAATGAGATATTGAACACAACAAATAAACAAATAAATGAATGGCATGGCATCACCCTTCGTGCTTTTACTCTCGTCCTCACGATGCAACAAGTAAATATATGAAATGATTGCATAATAAATGAAATGAATGGCACGACATCACCCTTCGTGCTTTACTCCCTTCCTCACAGTGCAATAATGAATAAATGAAATGAATGGTATGGCATCACTCTTCGTGCTTTTACTCTCTTCCTCACATTGCAATAATAAATAAATGAATGATATGAATGAGTGGCACGACATCACCCTTCGTGCTTTACTCTCTTCCTTACATTGCAATAATAAATAAATGAATGATATGAATGAATGGCACGACATCACCCTTCGTGCTTTACTCTCTTCCTCACATTGCAATAATAAATAAATGAATAATATGAATGAATGGCACGACATCACCCTTCGTGCTTTACTCTCTTCCTCACATTGCAATAATAAATAAATGAATAATATGAATGAATGGCACGACATCACCCTTCGTGCTTTACTCTCTTCCTCACATTGCAATAATAAATAAATGAATAATATGAATGAATGGCACGACATCACCCTTCGTGCTTTACTCTCTTCCTCACCCAAGTAATATCAATAACAAATAACAACGTGGCAAGGAAATCAATTACCAAACTTTCAATTCATAACCACCCGACATGGGGAATAACAAACAAAATCAACACATTTTCCCGAAGAGGGTCTCAGCTATAACCAATTCCTTACGAGTACATAACTTCCCAAAAGAACTACTTCATAACACATTGATCATTGAGGTAATAACAAATAATTAAGCAAAACGGACTCACGGACATACTTGACACACAATGAATAGGTACCCGTAACCTCACCTATGTATTGAACATGATAACACACATAGCACATAGGGCACAATACCTATTCCCTCACCAAAGATAGGCAAGACACTTACCTCGGGTCTAAAAATAGCAAATCAAGCCTCTACTACTGCCTTTCCTCTCGAATCCGACTCCGGAACGATAATATATAGACATAATTAGCTTAATAACATCTATAATGACTCAATAATCCAATTCCCAAGCCTAATTATACATTTCCCAACATTCTTCAAAAAATGCCAAAATTCGACCCCGGGCCCGCTTGGTCCAAACACGAGGCTCGGACCAAAACCCGATCACCCATTCCCCCACGAGCCCAAATATATAGTTTGTTTTCAAATCCGACCCCAAAATGAGGTTGAATTTCCAAAAATTCTCAAAACCCTAACTCTACCCAAAACCCCTTATTTCTACTTTGATTTCATGATTTTAGGCCTAGATTCTAGGGTGAAATCTTGTAAAAGAAGTTAAGGAGTAAAGCAAATGAGTTAGAAATCACTTACTAATGTTTTGGAGAAGAAAGAGTGTTTGGAAAATCGCCTCTTATGTTTTTAGGGCTTTGAAAAATGAAAATAACTGAATGTCCCGTCTATTTATACCCCTCTCAGGTCCCCCACCGCGGTCAGTGAAAAATGGACCGCGGCCGCGCTAGCAAAGACCAAGAAAAGCTGAAGAAAACCAAGATAAAAGACTGCAGTGACATGCTTTAGTATGTTGGCTATAACTTTCACTACAGATGTCCAAATTACGCTTTCTTTACTTTTATGGAAACTAGACACGAACGACTACAACTTTCATTTTTGAATCATCTCAAGCTTCCATGTAGTGCAAACGATATAGGCCTCCGAAGTCGGACCAGTGGCCCAGCTGCTCCACTGTAGACTACGAAAAATGACCGCGGCCACGAAGCCCTCAGCGCGGTCCTCGGCGAAGAAGGACTGCGGACCTCGGTGGTAAGTTCAAAGATGTCACGACCCAATTTCGGAGTCGTGATGGCGCCTGTCGTGAAACCAGGCTAGCCACCTATTGCAACAAATCCTTAACCGTTTATTAAGAAAATTACCATTTCTCAACTGCCTGAAGTTAAATATAATAAAGATCTATATCTAAAAGAAACTTATGAAACCAAAAACCCAAAATCTACAACTCCCGGATCCGGTGTCACACAGTCATGAGCTGCTAATACATAATACAACTCGAAAAGAAATGACCAACATAGTCTGAACGTAAATACGACAGGTAGAAGAGAAAGAGGTGACGAGATCACGGTCGCCAGCTGCTACCTCGTCAACTCTGATGAAACCGCTGCGATTCACTGACTAGAGTTGGATCTCAATGTACCTAGATCTGCACACAAGGTGCAGGGTATAATGTGAGTACACCAACTCAATAAGTAACGAAAACAACCTATGGGCTGAGAGGTAGTGACAGACTAAACCTTCGATAATTCGAAATACAACATATAGTTTGAACATGACAGTAATAGAGTAGAAAGTAAGCGAAATGCACTGAGTTATGTCTGTAAACTTGCATAAGTTCGTGTAAATCAGAAATGCTATGTATACAGTGTTCAAACTATCTTAAGGAAGTCCACTCAGTACTCGAATTGGCCATCAGACCCACGGAAAATCCATCCCAGAATATGGATAAACACAGTGACATAGTCACTCAGTACTGAGGAAAAGGTCAATCCAGCCCCACGGAGAAGATCCATATCCGGAACAAGACACCACGGAGAAGATCCATCTCCGGAACATATCACTCGGACAAGATCCATGTCCAGGGAAGATCCATCCCTCAATATCTGTTCGCTCACTGGGGGTGTAAAGACTCCGGATGGGCTTCTATAAGCCCAAGCGCTATATCAAACCAACGAAGGTATGATTCAAGGATCGCTGCGGTGTGCAGTCCGATCTCATAACTTTCTAAAAAATCCGTCTCTAGGCCTCACTCAGTCAATACTTTCAAGTCTCACTCACAATGCTCTCAAATATGTATAATTCAACCCAAACAATGATAATGCAATATAACTAACAGATGCTGAGACTGAGGCATTAAGATATATGCTACAACAGGACTGAGTGCATGATAGTGAATAACTACAGACAGAGAACACAACAATTGACCGTTTCAGTCTAAACACATTGGCATGAAGCCTTAGCAACTACACTTATCACGATTTCTAATGTGTTCAAGGAAATCTTTACCTTCGCAGTACAAGTATCAGGGTGAAACGACCATTAGACAATGCCATGGGATGAGCCAGGCCACAACAATCGTTATACGCCCACATGCCCGTCACTTGGCAAGTGCGTCACCTTAGTTAACAACAAATATCAGGTAATTTGGGGGTTTCAAACCCTCAGTTCCAAGGTTTAAGACGTTACTTACCTCAAACCTGGCTAAAACACTACTCCGCAGTGCCCTTGCCTCGAAATTCAGGCTCCGAGTGCTCCAAATCTACCAACAATCAGACATATATCATTATAATATGCTAAGGAATGAATCCCAATCAAAGTCTATCAAAAATATTAAAAAATCTCGAAATTGATCACACCCGGCCCCTTAGGCCCATATCTCGGAACTCGATAAAATTTACACCACAAGAAACCTCGTCCTCCCACGAGTCCATACATACCAAGAACACATAAATCGGAGTCCAAATGACCCCTCAAATCCCCATTTTAAAGCCTCTTAATCCCAAGCCCTAACTACCCATTTTCACTGATTTTTCCCAAAATTTCCGCCCTAACAAGTTTAGAGTCCAAAAATCTTACCTCTACGAAGGACTATCGAATTCCTTCTTCAAAACCCTTCAAAAGCTTCAAACCCTGATGAAATATTGAGAAACAATGGTTAAAATTCGCGCAGGCTGGTTTTTATAGTTACTGCCCAGGGATTTCGCACCTGCGACACCTGCGATCTCTTCTGGAACCACCCAAATCCGCACCTGTGATTCATCTTCAGCGCCTGCGACCTCACAGGTGCGACAAATTACTCGCACCTGCACAAACTCATCAACCCAGCCCATTCTCGCACCTGCGGAGCCCAGTCCGCTCTTGCGGGACCACAACTTCGGCTCCACTTCCGCAGGTGCGAAAACACCAGCAACATCATAACTTCAACAATAACATCTCATTCCAAACTTTTCGTTAATTACCCGAAACCATCCCGAGCCCCTCGGGACCCAACCAAACATACTAACGCATCATATATGATCATTCAAACTTAGTCGAGCCTTCGAAACACCAAAAACAACATCAAAACACCAAAACTCATCGAATTCAAGCCTATGAACATTGGAACTTCTAAATTCCACCAACGATGCCGAAACTACCCAAAACAACTCCGATTGACCTAAAAATTCGCAGACACATCCAAAATGACATTACAAACATGTTCTAACTGTCGGAATTCCATTCCGACCCTGATAGCCTATTTTCCACTGCCGACCGGAAATCACCAAAACTAACTTTTGTCAATTCAAGCCTAATTCTACACTGGACATCACAAAAACATTCTGAACACACTCCTAAGTCCCAAATCACCTAAAGAAGCTATCCGATCCATAAAATATGCATTCCGAGATCATTTACCAATAAGTCAACTCCGGGTTGACTTTTCCAACTCTAAGGCTACTTTTAGAGACTAAGTGTCTCAATTCCCTCTATAACCACTCTGAATCCAAACCAGTCGACTCCAACATCTCATGAACAGTATAACCAAGCTACAACAAGGCAGAAACAGAGAAAATAATGCACGCTCTACGTAACGACCGGCCGGGTCGTTACATTCTCCCCCTCTTAAGCAAACGTTCATCCTTGAACGGGTCTAGAAACATATCTGAAGTCTCAAACAGGTGAGGATATCTGCTCCACATCTCCCGCTTGGTCTCCCAAGTGTCCTCCTCCACTGCCTGACCTCTCCAGTGCACCTTCACTAAGCTATCTTCTTTGATCTCAACTTTCTGACTTCACGAGCTAAAATAGCCACTGGCACAACCTCATAAGACATATCACCCTCGAGCTGAATTGTGCTGACGTCTAATACATGAGACGGGTCACCAACATACTTCCGGAGCAGCGACACATGGAATACCGAGTGGACACTCGATAATCTAGGCGGAAAGGCAAGTCTATAAGCCACCTCCCCAACCTTTTGAAGCACCTCAAAAGGACTAATGAACCAGGGACTAAGATTTCCCCTCTTCCCGAACCTCATGACACCCTTCATGGGTGACACCTTCAGCAGTACCTTATCACCCTCCATGAAAGACACATCCCGAACCTTCCCGTCTACATAGCTCTTCTGTCTGGACTGAGCCGTGCGAAGTCTCTCCTGAATCAACTTCACCCTTTCCAATGCATCCTAAACCAAGTTTGGGCCTAATAGCCTAGCCTCACCGGGCTCGAACCAACCAACCGGAGATCTACACCTCCTACCATATAAATCCTCATACGGCGCCATCTAAATGCTGGACTGGTAGCTGTTATTATATGCAAATTCTGCTAGTGGCAGGAACTGATCCCACGAGCCACCAAAGTCAATCACACATGCACGCAACATGTACTCCAAGATCTGAATAGTCCTCTCTGACTGCCCGTCGGTCTGAGGATGGAATGCTGTGCTCAACTCTACCTGAGTGCCCATACCTCTTTGCATGGCCCTCCAAAACTGAGATGTAAACTGAGTACCTCTGTCAGAAATAATAGAAACTAGGACTCCATGCAATCGGACAATCTCCCTGATGTAGATACCAGCTAACCTCTCCGAAGTATAAGTAGTACTAACAGGAATGAACTGTGCGGACTTGGTCAGTCGATCCACAACGACCCAAATAGCATCAAATCCCTTCGAAGTTCCTGGAAGCCCAACTACAAAGTCCATGGTGATCCGCTCCCACTTCCACTACGGAATGACTAACTCCTGAAGCAACCCACCTGGCCTCTAGTGCTCATACTTGACCTGCTGGCAGTTGAGGTACCGTGCTACATACTCCACAATATCTCTCTTCATCCGCCTCCACCAATACTGCTTTCTCAGGTCCTGGTACATCTTCGCGGCACCCGTATGGATTGAATACCGCAAGCTATTGGCCTCTGCCAATAACAACTTTCAATGACCATTTACGTCGGGCACACAAATACGCCCTGCATCCTCATAACCCCGTCATCGTCAATAGTCACATCCCTGACATCACCTCGACGGACCTTGTCTTGAAGAACCAACAAATGACAGTCATCATACTAGCGTGATCTAATCTGATCATATAGAGAAGACCGGGACGCCATGCTAGCTAACACTCCCGGAGGCTCTGGCAAATCCAATCTCACCAGCTGCCCCACTAAGGACTGAACATCATGTGCTAAGGATCGCTTTGCTGCTGAAAGATAGGCTAGACTTCCCAAACTCCCTGCTCGGCGACTTAGGGCATCGGCCACTACATTGGCTTTCCCCGGGTGATACAGAATAGTGAGGTCATAATCCTTTAGAAGTTCCAACCATCTCCTCTAGTGCAAATTCAAATCCTTCTGCCTCAGAAGATACTGCAAACTGCGATGATCGGTATAAATCTCACACTAGACCCCGTACAAATAATGACGCCAGATCTTTAAGGCATGAACTATATCAGCTAGCTCAAGATCGTGCACTGGATAGTTCTTCTTGTGCACCTTCAACTGTCTGGACGCGTAGGCAATCACCCTACCATCCTGCATCAAAACCGCTCTCAAGCCAACTTTGGAAGCATCACAATAGACTGTGTAAGAACCCGAACCTGTAGGCAAAACTAATACCGGAGTTGTGGTCAATGATGACTTGAGCTTCTGAAAGCTCTCCTCGCACTCATCAGATCATCTGAATGGAGTACCCTTCTGGGTCAATTTGGTCAGTGGTGAAGCTATAGAAGAAACTCCCTCTACAAAGCGACGGTAATAACCCGCCAAGCCAAGAAAACTCCTAATCTCTGTAGCTGAGGACGGTCTGGGCCAACTCTGCACCGCCTCTATGTTCTTCAGGTCCACCTGAATACCCTCACTAGACACCACGTGACCAAAGAAAGCTACCGAACTAAGCCATAACTCACACTTGGAGAACTTTGCATAAAGTTTCTCCTCTCTCAACCTCTGCAACACAACCCGCAAATGCTGAGCGTGCTCCTCCTGGCTACGAGAATACACCAGGATGTCGTCAATGAACACAATAACGAATGAATGAAGGTAAGGCTGAAACACGTTGTTCATCAAGTGCATGAACGCGGATGGGGCATTGGTCAGCCCAAAAGACATAACCAAAAACTCATAGTGACCATATCTGGTCTTGAAAGCAGTCTTCAGAATATTAGAATCCTGAATCTTCAACTGGTGATACCCCGATCTCAAGTCAATCTTGGAGAACACCTTAGCTCCCTGAAGCTGATCAAATAAGTCATCAATGTGAGGCAAGGGATACCGGTTCTTCACCGTAACCTTATTCAACTGCCTGTAGTCAATGCACATGCGCATAGAACTATCCTTCTTCTTTACGAACAACACCGTTGCACCCCAGGGTGATACACTAGGCCGAATGAACCCCTTATCAAGGAGTTCCTGAAGCTGCTCCTTAAATTCCTTCAACTCTGCTGGGGCCATGCGGTAAGGCAGAATAGAGATAGGTTGGGTATCTGGCAACAAGTCAATACCAAAGTCAATGTCCCTATCAGGTGGCATGCCTGGAAGGTCTGCAGGGAATACATCCGGAAACTCACGGACCACCGGAACAGAATCAATAGAAGGAGTCTCACTACTAACATCCCTCACAAAGGCTAGATAAGACTCACATCCCTTCCCAATCATACGTCGATCCTTCAGATAGGAAATCACCCTACTAGGCACATACTCCACCGAACCTATCCACTCAATCCTCGACAATCCAGGCATAGCTAAGGTCACGATCTTGGCATGACAGTCAAGAACAACATGGCACGGAGATAGCAAATCCATGCCCAATATCATATCAAAGTCAACCATACTAAGCAACAATAAGTCTGCCCAGGTCTCCAAACCCCCAATAGATATAACACAAGACCGGTACACCCGGTCCACCACAACAGTATCCCCCACCGGTGTCGACACATGAACAACTGAAATCAAGGACTCACGGGCCATATCCAAGAATTGTGCAAACTATGATGAGACATATGAATACGTAGAACCAGGGTCAAATAATACCGAAGCATCTCAGTGACAGACGGAAATAATACCTGTAATCACTACATCTGAAGCTATGGCATCTGGTCTTGATAGAAGTGCATAGAAATGGGCTTGTCCTCCACCTGATCGACCTCCCCCTCTAGGGCGGCCTCGAACTGACTGACCTCCACCCCTGGCTGCCTGGGTGAGTGGTGTAGAAACTGGTGCTGAAGCTGGAGGCTGGCTCCTCTGCTGATAAGAACTACTAGAAAGGCGGGGACAATACTTCTTGATGTGACCTGAATCCCCACACTCGAAACAACCCCTCTTAGCAAAAAACGGTGGGGACTGAAGGGAACCCCTGGAACCAGAGTAGCTGCTAGAAGAGCCATGTGTTGAAGAACCCTGAACTGACTGTGGCCTGGATGAGCTCTAGGCTGGAAGTGCAATGAATGATGAACGGCCTGGATGAGAACTACGGGGACCGTTTCCTAATGAAGTACCACTGTAAACTGGATGAGCTGGCTGAGGAGGTCTGAATGGATGACCTTTGCTATACTAAGTCTGACCTCCCGAGTGAACACCGCCATAACTACTGGATCCTCGAGGCCTCTTCGCCTCCCTCTCAACCTGCTCCTGGCGGCGCACTGACTCAATCTCCCTGGCTATGTCGAATACCTCCTCAAAAGAAGCCCCAGATACCCTCTCCCTGGTCAGAAAGATTCGTAACAGATAAGTAAGACCGTCAACAAACCTCCAGATCCTCTCTCGGTCTGTGGGAACTAGCCAGATGGCATGATGGGCTAACTCAGAGAACCTCATCTCATACTGCATCACAGTCATGTCTCCCTGACGCAACTGATCAAACTCCTTACGCAACTCCTCTCTGCGTGACTGTGGTATATACTTCTCCAAAATGATAATGGAGAACTGGTGCCATGAAAGGGGAGCTGCATCAGTGGGTCTAAGCCTCAAGCAAGTGCAGCTCCTGTTAACTGGAAAGTAGTAAATGGAACTCTGCTGGCCTCTAGTATCCCTGTTGTGCGTAGTATCCTCTAACACTTGTCCAAGAAGGCCTGGGCATCCTCGCCCTGTGTACCACTAAAAGTCGGAGGCTGGAGTCTACTGAACCTCTCCAACCTACGCTGCTCATCATCAGCTAAAGCTGGGACCACATAATCCTGTACCGGAGCAATAGGCTGCACTGGAGCTGCCCCAGGTGTCTGACGTCCCTGGGTGACCTGCTCAGGTGTCCGGGAAGCTGGAGTCTGAATTCCTCCCCCGGCCTGAGAAGTAGTAGCAGTAGTGGACATCGCAACGGCCTGTGCCAAGCTGGTGCACACCGTCAAAATCTATGCTAGGGTCTCCTGAAGACCCGAAATCACTATGGGCACTACTGGTGCCTGAGCCTACCCCGTTGGAATCTTAGCTGCGGGGACCTGATCCTGAGCAATGGGAGGGTCCACAGGTGCTGCCCCGGCTGCTATGCGGGCTGCACCCCCCTCTGCCACGGCCTCAACCACGGACTCGACATCTGGCTGGTCCTGCTAATGCCTGGTCATCACTACCGGTAGCACGAGTCCTCACCATCTATGAGAGAATGAAAACAACAAAAGTATAGTTCCCGAGTTCAACAGAGTCGCACGATAGAATTCAAAGATGTGGAACTTTCCTAAAGGTTCTATAGCCTCTCGAAGATAAGTACAAACGTCTCCGTACCGATCCGCAAGACTCTACTAAACCTGCTCATGACCGGTGAGACCTATTCAACATAGAGCTCTGATACCAACTTGTCACGACCCATTTTTGGAGTCGTGATGGCGCTTGTCGTGAAACCAAGCCAACCACCTATTGCAACAAATCCTAAACCGTTTATTAAGGAAATTACCATTTCTCAACTGCCTGAAGTTAAATATAATAAAGATTTGTATTTAAAAGAAACTTATGAAACCAAAAACCCAAAATCTACAACTCCCGGATACGGTGTCACACAGTCGTGAGCTGCTAATACATAATACAACTCGAAAAGAAATGACCAACATAGTCTGAAAGTAAATACGACAGGTAGAAGAGAAAGAGGTGACGAGATCACGGTCGCCAGCTGCTACCTCGTCAACTCCGATGAAATCGCTGCGACTCACTGACCAGAGCTGGATCTCAATGTACCTGGATCTGCACACAAGGTGCAGGGTATAACGTGAGTACACCAACTCAATAAGTAACGAAAACAACCTATGGACTGAGAGGTAGTGACAGACTAAACCTCTGATAATTGGAACAACAACATATAGTTTGAACATGACAGTAATAGAGTAGAAAGTAAGCGAAATGCACCGAGTTATGTCTGTAAACTGGCATAAGTTCGTGTAAATCAGAAATGCTATGTATACAGTGTTCAAACTCTCTTAAGGAAGTCCACTCAGTACTCGAATTAACCATCAGACCTAGGGAAAATCCATCCCAGAATATGGATAAACAGAGTGACATAGTCACTCAGTACTGAGGAAAAGGCTAATCTTGCCCCACGGAGAAGATCCATCTCTGGAACAAGACACCACGGAGAAGATCCATCTCCGTAACATATCACTCGGACAAGATCCATGTTTAGGGAAGATCCATCCTCAATATTTGTGCGCTCACTGGGGGTGTAAAGACTACGGAGAGGCTCCTATAAGCCCAAGCGCTATATCAAACCAACGAAGGTATGATTCAAGGATTGCTGCAGTGTGCAGTCCGATCTCATAACTGTCTCAAAAATCCGGCTCTAGGCCTCACTCAGTCAATACTTTCAAGTCTCACTCACAATGCTCTCAAATATGTATAATTCAGCCCAAACAATGATAATGCAATATATCTAACATATACTGTGACAGAGGCATTAAGATGTATGCTACAACAGAACTGAGTGCATGATAGTGAATAACTACAGACAGAGAACGCAACAATTGACCGTTTCAGTCTAAACACATTGGCATGAAGCCTTAGCAACTACACTTATCATGATTTCTAATATGTTCAAGGAAATCTCCACCTTCGCAGTACAAGTATTAGTGTGAAACGGCCATTAAACAATGCCATGGGATGATCCAGGCCACATATATCGGTATACGCCCACATGCCCGTCACTTGGCAAGTGCGTCACCTTAGTTAACAGCAAATATCTGGTAACTTGGGGGTTTTGAACCCTCAGTTCCAAGGTTGAAGACGTTACTTACCTCAAACCCAGCTAAAACACTACTTCGCAGTGCCCTAGCCTCGAAATTCGGCCTCCGAGTGCTCCAAATCTACCAACAATCAGACGTATATCATTATAATATGCTAAGGAATGAATCCCAATCAAAGTCTATCAAAAATACTCAAAAATCCCGAAATTGATCACACTCGGCCCCTCGGGCCCACGTCTACTCGATAACATTTACACCACAAGAAACCATGTCCTCCCACGAGTCCATACATACCAAGAACACAGAAATCGGAGTCCAAATGGCCCCTCAAATCCCCATTTCAAAGCCTCTTAATCCCAAGCCCTAACTACCCATTTTTACTGATGTTTCCCAAAATTCTTTCAAAATCCGACCTTTAATCACATATAAACAAGTTTAGAGTCCAAAAATCTTACCTCTACGAAAGACTATCGAATTCCCTCTTCAAAACCCTTCAAAAGCTTCAAACTCGGATGAAATATTGAGAAAAAATGGTTAAAATTCGCGAAGGCTGGTTTTTATACTTACTGCCCAGGGATTTCGCACCTGCGACCAAATTCTCGCACCTGCGGCTTCGCAGGTGCGATGCTCCCTACGCACCTGCGATCTCTTCTGGAACCACCCAAATCCGCACCTGCGATCCATCTTCAGCGCCTGCGACCTCGCAGGTGCGACAAATTCCTCGCACCTGCGGAAACTTATCCACCCAGCCCATTCTCGCACCTGCAGAGCTCAGTCCGCTCCTGCGGGACCGCAGGTGCAAAAACACCAGCTACAACATAACTTCAGCAATAGCATCCCATTCCAAACTTTCTGTTAATCAGCCGAAACCATCCCGAGCCCCTCGGGACCCCAATAAAACATACTAACGCGTCATATATGATCATTCAAACTTAGTCGAGCCTTCGAAACACCAAAACAACATCAAAACTCAAAAATTCATCGAATTCAAGCGTATGAACATTGAAACTTCTAAATTTCACCAACGATGCCGAAACTACCGCAAACAACTCTGATTGACCTTGAAATTTTCAGACGCATCCAAAATGACATTACGAACCTGTTCCAACTGTCGAAATTCCATTCTGACCCTGATAGCCTATTTTCCACTGCCGACCGGAAATCATCAAAACTAACTTTCGCTAATTCAAGCCTACTTCTACACCAGACATCACAAAAACATTCCGAACACACTCCTAAGTTCTAAATCACCTAACAAAGCTATCCGAGCCATAAAATCCGCATTCCGAGGTAATTTACCAATAAGTCAACTCCAGGTTGACTTTTCCAACTCTAAGGCTACTTTTAGAGACTAAGTGTCTCAATTCCCTCTATAACCACTCTGAATCCAAACCAACCGACTCCAGGATCTCATGAACAGTCTAACCAAGCTACAACAAGGTAAAAACAGAGAAAATAATGCACATTCTACGTAATGACCGGCTGGGTCGTTACAAGAGATCTGAGTCCTGTGACCTCCAACAACTATATTTTAAGCCTAAAGACCTCCCGGGACCTACCCGAAACTCACCCGAGCCCTCGAAACCTCAAACCCAATGTACACACGACCTCAAAATCATCCTATGGACTTATTCGAGTAATGAAACCACCAAAATAACTTCAAAAACAATGAATTAAACTCCAAAATCTATAGAATTTTCTCAATCTTCATAAACTATCAAATTTTCCATTTTTTATCCGAAACACATCAAATCAAGTCCGTTTTACACCAAATTTTACAAATAGCTCATATAACACATATTAAACCTATCCGGGTTCCGGAGCCATAATACGAACCCGGTAACACAGGTTTCACATAAAAATTCATTTTTAAAAGTCTTTATTATTTTTAGAAAACAATTTTCTTTAAAAATTCATTTCTCGGACTTGGGACCTCAAAATTCGATTTCAGGCATAAGGCCAAGTCCCATATTTTTATACGGACCCTCCGGGACCGTCAAATCACGGGTCCGGGTCCGTTTACCAAAAATGTTGACCAAAGTCAACTTTAATTAATTAATTATTATAAATTTCAAATTTTCATCAAGTTTTCACATAACATCTTCCCGGCTACACGCTCGGGCTGCGCACGTATATTGAGCTGCGATTAACGGAGGCTTTCGGGGCCTCGAAACACAGATTTAGCTAAATTAACATAGAATGACCTTTTGGGTCATCACAAGTATAGGCCCAGATCCCCATGTCCTCGATGCCCAAACAACCTTTCTCATGATCCGGGTGTGTCAAAGTTCCCTAAGGACCTCAAGGGATCACGGGCAGTGCTCACACCCAGACTTCTTAGCCATAGTAAAGTAAGTGCATTGTGGAAGGGCCAACCTTAGTGTGTCGAAGTTCAGAGGGAGCTCAGGGGTCCCAAAGCAATTCTCACACAAGGGGGCAGAACTTAAGAGGTCTAAGAGTAGAGTGAGAGTGCTTGACATAGTTTTGAAAAAAACGTTGAGTGAGAAAACAATTTTGAAAAAGAGACTTGATTGAAATGATTTTTATAACTAATATTTTAACTACTAAAACAATTTGAAAGAGCATAAACACCAATCTCAAGACCAAAAGAGTTCAGCATCACACAAAGGACCAAGATCAGTCAATCAACCACAAACAGGGGGTAATGGGATTTGAGGGACAAATATAGAGCATGTGAGGGCAAGCATGTAGTAGGAAGAAGTATACATGGGTACACAATCAGAAGTTCCTAAGGGGTTCAAGGAATTGGGATTCAGCATAGTAACAGTATCAAACAGCTTACAGTAATACCAATAAGGGCATGCCTTAACCAAAGTTAGTGTACAGACATAGGCATAGAGAGATTCACATAGAAGCAAGTTTCAAGTACATAAAAACATACTAATTATGGAAGTAAGCATAACTTAATATACTTAGATGAATTAGAGATTCTAATTACATGTTGGACAACAACATAATAGGTAGAAGCATATCAGAAACACAATGAACTGAAGCAGCAATAGAAACATGTTGGTTTGAGAACTGGAATTTTAATTAGAACATATATAAGGAAGTAATCTCAGCCTATTACAAGTAATTGGTCTAGGTTCAGGAAATCTAATTAAGGAAATAACACAAGAATCCGTGTGACAGCATAGTTGACCAAAACTAAGGCAAGGAAATAACTCAAAGGTCAAAAAATCAGTAAAGAAATCATCATAAAAGATCAGTGAGAGGTAGCAATCACAGGAAATCAGCACCAATTAAGGAAAGTATCATGTTTTTAAGGAATTATTCAGAATCAGTAGAGAATATTATGTAAAAGCAGTAGTGTACTAATCCCAATCATTAAAGGATTCAAAAATGTTAAAAAAAGTACTGATTTAAGCGGGATAAAAACACATTATGCAAGAAGAAGTAGATCCAAGATCACATAGAATCGGGCATTCAAACTAGCACATAGTACTAATTATCACAACATTATGAGAATGAGTGCAATGAACAAGTAATAGACAAAAATCAGAATCATAAGAGGACTAGTAAGGTGAAATTACACAAAGAATTAGGGATTCGTATAGAACACAATACGAATCGACAGAGTAATCATAATATAGGAAAGTAAGTGAATAGTCAAAAACCATAATAAGCACAGTAGGGCAAAAATCACAAAAAAACCAGGAACATACTCATGAGCAACAAATACACATACCAATTGAAAGGACAAATCAATAAGACAAACTCAGGACTATAATACAATGTTAAAACTAAGGTTTTAACATAATAAAAATCGATCTTAACAAAAACCGTTTAAACATATGAGAGAATCACAGGATAACACTTAAACTTGAGGAAATCATTTTTGAAGAAAGGTTTTAGAAACCCTAGTTGCAAGACGAAAAATCATTTTAGGAAAAATGAAAAACTCTTGAAGAAAACACTAAAACAACTCGAATTATGTATAGATCTGTTACAGATCTAAAAACAAATCGGAAGTTGTTGAAGTTAGGGTTTCAAAGAGTGAACCTAGAGAGGAGAGAAAACTCAAAGTTTTACCGGTTTCAACCGGAAAGTATAAGAATCTTACTCAGACGGCCATGGATGGCCGTAAAACGACATGAAAGGCCATATGTGGGAGTTGAACCGCTCCAGGTTCTCTTAAGGGCCTCAGATCAAGCTGGCGTGGGAAGAGAGACATGGGCTAGGAGTGGTGGGAGTTCATGATTTCCGGCGTGGGAGATGGCCGGAGAAGATAGAAAGAGTTCATCTGAGGGGAAGGTTCTAGAGAGAACCAGAGAGAGATAAAGAGAGAGAGAGACAGAGAGACAGAACGGGGAAAAATGAATGAGAAGGGGGGGGGGGTAGTCATTAGGGGTTAAATTAGGTAAGGGTTGATCTGGGCCATTGATTTGAAATAATCCACGGCTCATATTGAAATGGGGATTGAGTCGGGTGTCTTTAAAGACTGGGCCTAATGCTTTGGGCCAATTAATTGGGTTGGGGTCCAGGTAGATTAGGCTGAAATTAGAATTAAGAGTGGCTATTTGTTAAATACCCATTTAAAATAGATAAATAATTAATTAAAAATGTTTAATAACTATAAAAATTAAAATTGATGCACATTAGATGAAATTAGAGTAATTAACTAGTATTAAAAATATAAATGACTATTTATTTGGTAAAAATAGCACAAAATATATAGTTAGGCTATAATTGCGAAGTTGTTGCAATTATAGCAAAATAATGCCAATTTGGCTAATTTGTGGAATAATTAAATCCTAATAGGATAAAAAAAATGATGTATTAGGCCAAGAAATATTTTGAAATTATTTGTAATGCAATTTATGATTAATTATTGGATATAAAAGTACTGGATAAATTAGCAATAAATTGATAAAAATATTGGAAAATTATGGAAAAATACCAATTGTTATAAAAACTGATTTTGGAGATATATATGCAAATTAAAAGATAATTTGAGGAAAAAATGGGTATCAACAGTTACGAGATGATACTCATGTCAAATTGAAGATCTACCAGTCCATCTTCTAATACATTAAACCGTTTGTCGATACGACATTGTATTAGAGAGAAATGTTCTGTTTTCCGAGACTGCGAAGACTTCATTGTGGCAAGTAGGTGTGTTACTGAAGATTTTTGAGCAATACATTTCATGTGCTATATAAGGTCTTTTTGGGAAAAATTAAATACCAAATTGAAGGACTTGGAATATAGTTTCCAACCCCATTAACCTTTTGTTCATACAAAATTCGAAAAAAAGATATAAGCGTTGGAAGATGGGCCAATGCTAGGGTGCCAAGCTACAACCTCTCTGGCAATTCAAAAGTTGATATATATAGGTCTTAGGTCGTGTTTCTCTTCATTTCTCGTTAGAACACGACCAAAGAACACCTGTAAACATATCCTTAAGCTCTATTCTAGGGTTTCAAAGAAGATTAACATCACAGGTACGAAATCAAGAAGCGATAAAATTGGAACGATCCCTACGACGTAAGTATCGCTATATCGCCTCTCTTTTTCTTTGTAGTTTGAGTTGGAAAACTTTATGTATTTAAGATTTTAAATATAAAGGAAGGATAAATTCATTTTCTAATTGTTAAAACTCACGGGACGGTGATCAGAAGCCGTGAATTCGATTTATTTCACTTTTAGTGAACTATTTTGTAGTCCACTCGTGTCGGCCTATTGTGCTTCTGATATATGGAGTTTGGAGGGATAAAAGTCATGGAGAGAAATATCATAAAACATATTGCCAGGTATATGATGTAATAAGCTCATAGTTATACAAGAGCCAGAAGCAACACTACGAGCACAAAGGCGTGAAGGTAAGTAGCTAGGGATAATTATTGGTGAGCAAGAACATAAAAAATTCAAACAGGTATATGATATAATAAGCTCAGAGTTATACAAGAGTCAACGGGTCTCCCCTAGGTACTACAACTAAAGACAAGCTGAGGAAATAAGGAAGAAGGCTTCAACCTAAGCATAGTAACTTGAAGAAGAAATGATTTTGTAACAACAATCTCACTATAATATTGTATGCATTCCATAAGAAAGTGGCACCTATCGTGATTAATGAACGGGAAGTCAAAGTTATATTTATGACCATATGAGCTACATGGAATTCCAGTATTCATGGGCCCTAATATAAGCTAAGTATCCATGCAGCAAGTGGCAGAATAACCAAGAAAAGTAATTGTTTATGTTTAAAGGCAAATGAGAAGGCTAAAAAGGATACCTATGGTTCTAGCAAGTTAAAACGATTAGTATGAATATATATATGTGTACGTCGCAAGCTAAAGTATAGTAGAGAGACAGGGTTATAGGTATATAGGAGTAAGAATTAGAAAGGGTGAGTGAGAAGGTGACAAGAATATGTAAGGACTTTAGATTTATTTATAGAGCAGATGCCTAGATGGAAAGGATATTATTAAAGTATTTGTAAGAAGTAGATGTTATGATACTGATAAGCACATTAGTCAAAATTCGAGGACGAATAATTCAAAGGGGGAATGATGTTACACCCCATGTGTTTGTACGTGAGAGTACATCGTAAGTCAATTGATGTAAGCTCAAAAATGAGATTGTCATTGAAAGTAAATAAAGTAAGTTAATCATGTCATCTTGGAGGTTACAAATATTTAAGATCATGGATAACGAGTACCAAGAGGGTTGAAAGGCTTAGAAGCTAAATAAATTGAAGAAAATACGTTTAAAAAAAACAAAAAAAATTAGGTTTCGCCGAATGTCGACAAGTTGGAAATGTTATGACACGTACTTTTGGGGTGATACTAGGGTTCTTAACATGATATTGAGGTCATTGATGTGCCGGAGAATTTCGGCACATTTTATACCATATTGCTTAGATTAAGGCTCGTTT
>MDKH01037987.1:0-22674 GCA_005239495.1 Nicotiana undulata | reverse complement strand
ATCACTCCAAACTTCTCCTCAAGATGTGCATCTATCTTACCACAGAACTCATATGCTACGCTGTCGCTCTCCCACTTTGGTCAAACTCCCCCTCTAAGCAACTGCTCGGCTTCCGCTTCTCACACCTGGCCTTCTAGAAATTTATGCGCCACCTGACACTTCTCACATGTCTTCCTTCATCGTATGCTGCCGGTTGTTGTCTCAAATCAATATCATTCTCTGTAGCACTTAAACCAGCAGATCACCACAACTTTAAACCTTTGCGAAGATCATCTTTCTCGAGTCGACTACATTAGAAATACTTATTCAATCCTGAACCATCGCACACCGCGATCTCTGACAGCCACTTCTTCAATACTACTTCACAATACTCTGACCCAATGCAACCGAAGAAACTATAGCACTGGCGAACTTAACACATTCTATCCGATCAAAGACAATGATACCACATACACAGATGAAAATTCCACCTCACCTGAAAACACCAAGTCTTATTACTTTATCAACCCAAACATGTACATTTATAGTCCAATTGCCTTTCCTCCTCCAGAAATAAAATACTGAAATCCCAGAATCACGCTCTGAGAAGACCTCCTTCCAAGTCATTCATTGTCCCAACACATGGGCAAGATCCCTATCATCACATCAACACCGTGTGATAACCAATCATAAGAATCATAGCAATCTGTGCATAGCCTCGAAGCTCTCAGAAGTGCCGCTACCGAGCTGAAATGATAGAATATCCTTCCACAAGGCGACGATAATAGCCCAACAACTACGCAAGGAGAAACACCCCGCACCTCATCTGTAGTACCATTACAATTCCTCAAGTCCCCGATTTATAGCAAACTCTTTGTGACGCGTAGGATCGAGTAGGAAGGAACATAGGCATAAGCCTCAAAGGAATCAACTCGCACGATAAGGAATCAAGAAGGGAAGTGCTTCTAACAGCCCTGTAGCCTCTCGAAGATAAGTACAGGCATCTCTGTACCGATCCGCAAGACTCTACCAGACTTGCTCATGACTCGTGAGACCTAAGGGAACTTAGTGCTCTGATACCACGTTGTCACGACCCAAAATTCGTTGAGGTCGTGATGGCGCCGGACACCACCGTCAGGCAAGCCAACACTAAATAGCTTATTTGATTTCCTATCTTAGTGTTTTGAAATCGTTACTTTTCATCTCATTATATAAAAATCAATAAAATTTACTAATTAAAATAATGATGTTTTAACAATTCATTTAACAAATACATCCCAAATCATCTCCGGACCCGGTGTCACGAGTGCATGAGCAAATTTCTAAGAAGTACACATGTAATACAATGTTTGTCCGGAGTACAAACTGGACAAGGAATTTAAAATACAATACAATACATCTGAGGGAGACTCTGCCGGCTGTGGGTCGTCTCGGGATGGTGCAGCTCGCCTAAGTCCCCATATCAACCATGTCACGGTGCCAAGAGGGGACACTAGATATACATGTACCTGTGCAACAAAATGCACAGCAAGTATAGTATGAGTACGAAAATAACATGTACCCAGTAAGTATCCCGCCTAACCTCGAAGCGGTAGTGACGAGAGGTCGCCTTTGACACTAGCTAAAGGTCAGTTCGATATAATCAAGTGTGACGTCAAACATGAGTATTAAAATCAAATAACAATAACAACAGGAAAGGACAACTTTTTCCATAAATTTGTAAATCCTAGTTTCTGCCATTTTTAATTAGCAATTTACATCTTAAGGCAATTTAACAGTTCAAATCACATATGGTATTTAGCAAATATCATGCGCAGGAAATGCCGAGGGTCGAACGGCCTGAGCCAACATTAAATAAATATGCACTGCCGAAGGATCGAACGACTCGAACCATAGATGCATCTATTAACATGCCGTGGCGTACCACTCGATGTAATGAAAAGAAATGGGTTCAAATACTAAAATAGAGATTTAATTAACTTTTAGTGTTGGCTTGCCTGACAGTGGCGTCCGACGCCATCACGACCTTTAATAGGATTTTGGGTCGTGACATAATCTATGTATGCCGTCTAAAAAAGTAAACGGTGAATGTGGCCTGCTATTTGTATAACAATCCCTTTCTACTAAGCATTATAGCCCACAAAAACAATAGAGCTATTGGCGGTGGATTTGCATCTATACCCGCTTTTTGGATCACGTTTTAACTTATACTCGCTTTGTAAAAAAGATTGCAAGCGTGTCCACTTTTTTCGCGTAAACTTCAGGTATACGGGCCTGAAGTAGCAAAGGCAATCACGCAAACTTCAGCATTCTAGTAGACGGACCTGAAGTTTTTTATAATTGCTGAACTTAAGCATTCTACTAGCTGAAGTTTTGTTCTCTATTTGTTGTACTTAAGCATGTTTTTAGCTGAAGTTTTGTCCTGGATTCAATAGTTTTGTCATAAAGCTTTTTCAAAAACTTTAGCAGAAGATGCTGAAGTTATTTAGTTCATTTGTAAAAACTTCAGCACTAAATAAGCTGAAGTTTAGTTTTGTCACAAAGCTTTTTCAAAAACTTCAGCAGAAGATGCTGAAGTTATTTAATATATTTGTAAAAACTTCAGCACTAAATAAGCTGAAGTTTTGTCCCGGATTCATTAGTTTTGTCATAAAGCTTTTTCAAAAACTTCAGCAGAAGATGCTGAAGTTATTTAGTTTATTTGTAAAAACTTCAGCACTAAATAAGCTGAAGTTTAGTTTTGTCATAAAGCTTTTTAAAAAATTCAACAGAAGTGTTGAAGTTGTTTAGTTCATTTGTAAAAACTTCAGCACTAAATAAGCTGAAGTTTTTGTCCTACAGTCGTACTAGGGGAATTCATTGCAAGTATAATAAATACAGACAATGAATTATAAATAGATGAAAAAAAGTTCTAAAACATTGTTTCAACAAAAATGACGGTCACTATGAGCAAATCAACAGAAATATACTATAGATTACAAAAAATGAGGAGTAGAATAAAGAGTAGAAAATAAAGGAGGAAGAAAGGAGCACACATGTAACAGGAAGAAGGAGGCGCCTGGAGTTGTAAAATTAGGGTATAGATTAAATAGTTTTAAAAATATGGGTATAGGTTAAATGGAGGAGACCAAATAGGGCGCCCTGTGCAATTTTACGCTATTGGCCTATTGTGATGCATTTTAGTTTAGCCCCAAAAAACTTTGTTTTGATGATCTAACATGAAAACAAAACTCGTGTCCAGTATTTAAAAAGGATTTTCAATTTAAATTGAAATTATTTTATAAAATATATATTTAACCGCTCCTAAAAATAATAGCGGTATATATATATATATATATATATATATATATATATATATATTGTATATATGTGTATTATATACAAAACATATATAAAATTTATACACTTTTTTTGGCCTACCAGTCAATTTCATATTTTCCGCAAAAAATTAGCAAGAAGTTTTCAAGGAAGAGTTTAGAGGGTAACCTAAGAATTAGTAATAACTTATGCAAACTACTTAAATTTCATAATCTAGATTAACAAAATTTCTGTCGCATTTTGTTATTAACTGCTCTCTCAATCCTATGTTAGTACTAACTTTTTTCCTTCACCCTAAATTAACTGCTTTAAGTTGATTTTGAATGCCAAAATTATGAAGTTCCACCATGAATTATTTCTAGTAAACTTACTTTTCTGATACATTTTCTTGCAAATTATTTACTAATCACCTACCATTGTTTTCAAAAGTTAAAAAGGACTCAAGTATAAAAAGAATTTAAGTGAAATATCATGCGGAAACGTGATAAATCTCACCTATAAGTTAACCTAAGACATCTAAAGTTGTATGTTAGAGAATATGTTAAGGTCATTTAAGAGGACAATGAAGTAATTGGAAATAGATTCAGTTTCTTTTATGAAAACAAATTATCTGAGAGAGAAAGAGACACAGTATTGTAATTAAAACTCTATTGGTTAGATCATAGATATACTTCACAAATTAGATAGGTCATTGATAAATCTCAGCCGTGAATGATAGGAAAATTCACCAGTAAGATTTACAGCATCTTATACCTTAAACTTCTTTTCCTTTTTCTTTTTAACTTAAGGGCAATTATCAGTAAAAAAGACTTGCAACATTCTGAAAGAGAACATGAAAGAGTTCTTCTTTTAACTATGATACGAATAGACGAGGAAGGTTAAGAGGTAACGACATTTATTGGTAAGAAAAAAAAAGAATCCCCCTCCCTTATTCCCTCTGACCCCAGTCTTGTTGTACATTTTATTTAAGTATAATAATTGTTTTTTATAATTTATCCACTTTCAGATACAACTTCAGACGTATGTGATAGCACAATCCACATACGAATTTATGAATTTTAAATTAAGTTGGAAAGTCATAATCATACGTTGTGATTTCAGACACATTTAAACGCACGCAAGATTGATTGCACTCCAGATGCATACGTCTTTAAGTGCAAAATTTACACTTAAAATATTGTGCGTCTGAAGTTCATTAAGACATATACATCTTCGGTGTAAAGCATCTTAAATGCGAAAATTACACTTAAAGTTTACTTAAGACGTGTTTGAAATGCAACAATTTCTTTCGTACACTTAAGATGTTTTCTTCTCAAGTTCGATTTCCCGAAAATATTAGATTATTTTTGAATTTCAACAATCCAACATACGATTCAACGTCGAAATCTATTCAAAATAAGCTCAAAACTAAAATATAAGTTCCAAATATCATAATGAATGAACACCAACCATTTATTTATTAAAACAACAACAAAGCTGGCAAATCAATTTTGCAACTAAGAAGAAGAAAGAAGAAGAAGAAACACTAAAAGTAGCAAAGAAAGGAGTGTTGCAACAACTCTCTACTGTAAAATATCATAAATCGCCTTAAAACATGCTCACAAATACCTTATAAACCCGATGTCACCACTATTGATAAGTTATGTGCCTTTTTGATCATTTAACAAACTTCATATGAGAACCAGATAGGGAACCTGATACAAAAGCCTCTCCGTGCTCCGAACAACAAATCAAATGTTTGGCACAAGTTCCAATGAAATCAGTTAAGGGAACGGTAGAGGAAACATATGGCTATCAGTTCCTCCAGTCACAGTACAAATCAACTCTTTACAATTGTGTAAGTTGCTGCACTGCAGACGCAACAGTGCAACTGTCACTATTGAAGCATGTTGCGTACCGGGCACGTCTTGCATCATCCTAATGACCTCACGTATATATTACCAACATGAGACAAGGGATTACATACACTTGCAAACCCTAAAACATAATTTACTCTTAAGTGTGCAGCCGCCTTCATTACTCCATGGCATTGAAGAACAAAGTAGCAACAGAACGAAGGACCAGATCCCAACATTGAGTACATCGTATGACCTTAGTATTGTTGTATCTTTGTTAATGTTATTCACTTGTATCTCATGCTCAGCTTATTTAGAAGCGTCTCGTAGGATACCTTTGTAACCATAACCATGTGTTTGTGTTTGACTAGAATTAGTCAAAGTGGTTAGCTTTGTAATAGAGTTATTATAAAGAGGCTTGCAATATAGTTATTGAAAGTAGGTAAGGATTAAGAGTTTACTTCTTAGGTTATAATAGGTTGTAATCTAAAGTTGCTAGGTTAGTGAAGTCAAAATCCCACGAGTGTGGGTCGTGGTTTTAATCCCGTGAGCTGAAAGTTTTCCACGTAGAATATTGTTGTGTTATTTACTTACCGATGTGTATGTGCATTCTTTGGGTTCTCTATACAGTTTTGGTGGACTCTTGGTTTACATCAATTGTTATCTGAGCAAGTTCTTTCTATAAGGCTAACACCTAGAAAGAATCTATGTGGCTGCTACACCAAGTTTTGAAGAAGGTCAATCAACCTACATACCACCAAGATTCAATTGACAACACAATAGATGGTGGAAGACAAGAATGCATGATTTTATCAAGGCTGAAGATTTGGAGTTTTGGGATGTTATCTGTGATGGACCCCTTGTTACTATGAAAACCATTGGCGAGACAATTGTCCAAGTTCCAAAAACAAGGAATGAGTACAATGATGCTGATCCTAAACCCCTCGAGAAAAACTTTTGAGCAAAGAAGATCCTCATATGTGGTATTGGACAAGACGAGTACAACCGAATCTCAACGTGTCAATCTGCCAAGGAGATCTGGGAGGCTCTCCAAACTGCACATGGAGGTACCACTCAAGTCAAGTAGTCAAAAATCGACATGCTCACTACTCACTTCACTTTCACCATCAATGAGCTTCATTCTCTTGGAGAGATTATCTAAAGGAACAAACTGGTCAGAAAAATACTCAGTGTCTTACCTGGTTCCTGGAATGGAAAAGTCAATGCTATCATGAAGGCAAAAGATATGAAAAAGCTGACGATATATGAACTCATTGAAAATCTGAAGACCTCGAAATGAAGAAGAAGAAGGATCATGAAAGAAGAGAACCCAAAACGGAGAAGAATCTGGTCCTCAAAGCAGACATTAGTGACTCAAGTGGTGATGATGCTGACATGGCCTATTTGACATGAAGGTTTCATAAAATGGTTCGTAGAAATGGAGGCACTCCGAAAAAAGGCAGCTCTAGCAGAAAATAGGCTATGATTGCTGTCACAAATGCGGGAAGCCAGGATATTTCATCAAAGAATGTCCTCTCCCCAAGAAGGACCATTACAAGAACAACATAGACAAGACAACCAAGAGGAACTTGGTCCCCGGCATGATATTCAAGAGAAAAGATGTTTATGATAATATTGTGAAATAAGCTCTTACTGTATGGGAAATTCTTCTAATGAATCTGAGGGTGATGATAAACAAGGCAACACCTTCATGATAGCCGTTGAAAGTGAAACAACAAAATATGGCTACATATTGCCCCGATGGCAAAATCTTAAGATGATGATGACAATAAAGTAAACTTAAAGAAATTTGAAGTCACATTCTCAAAAGAATTTAGTATCTTTAGTTAATGTATTGATTGATGCTTACCATAATCTCATTAATGATCAAAATATTTTAACTAATAAAATATGAGAGGTAGATCATGAGAGAGATGATTTACTCGTCGTAGTTGTTGATTTGAAAGAAACAATAAAGGATCTAAAGAAAGAAAAAGATATTCTAACTAAGATAGAACATGAGAGAGATGACTTATTGATAGTAGTTGTGGATCTGAAAGAAACAATAGAGGAGTAAAAAAAGGACAATAATTCTGTAAAATCTTCAATAAAAATTTGCATGATTTCTTCAAAAGGAAAGGAAGTGGAGGGTGAGGCATACCTTAAGCTTGAAAATGAATTCAAAAAGGCAAAATTGAGTCTTTTGTGTTGAACTTGAAAGAAATAAAAAACTTTAGGAAGATATAAGCAAGGTTAAGAATGACCTAGATAAATCTCTAAATGGACATGGTCCTTTGACACAATCACTTCTATGTATAAAAGTAATTAGGAGAACATGCAGGTAATCGGGTTCCCAAAGGAAAATGCTTCCTACAACCCACATAACAAGTATGTTACTGTACATGATAACGGGCTTTGCACTCATTGTGGTGACACTCACTACAAGAATTCGTATATATTGTGGCGACTAAAGTCGCTACAAAAGGTTAGAAAGTCGCAACTAAATATTTGTAGCAGCGACCTTATGGTTGCTGCAAGTGCAACCCTAATTGAATGTCATTTGTGATGACTCCGGCCAGTCGCCACTAAATCTGTATTTAGTAGTGACAAAAGTCGCCACAAACGATTAACAAATCCGCCACAAGAAAAAGCTCCACAAAATAGAATCCAGGGAGGTCGCCACTAAATAATGACTTTTAGTGGCGACTATTTTCGCCACAAAACCAATTTTACCTTTAGTGGCAACTCTCATCGCCACACTAGCCTAAGACTTGTGGCGACTGTAGTTGCCACAAATGCAAATTATTTTTGTGGCAAAATTAGGTCGCCACTAAAACTTATTCTTTCAAGAAGTACACTAGCCAAATTTCTAATAGATTTTTAGTGGTGACCTAGTTTTTTTTTGAAATTAATATACATATACATTTTTATCAATTGCCTACCAATAGCATCCATCCACCAAACACCAACAATATTTTTCAAGCCGAATACATACTTTTATTACTAATAAGTCAATCAAATATACACTATGAAATACATCATTTTCATTGTCAATGTACACATATACATAAGACCAAAACAAATTAAGTGCCTTCAAACTCCTCGGTCAAGTGCCATATTTATGATTTGTTAAAGAGCCTTGTCCCTGTAATTAAGGAAAAAAATACAAAATTATTTTGACAATGTCATAGTTTAGATAATAGTAAACTGTAAAAGGGGTAACCACAATAAACATTGCCAAACACAATTAAGAAAGCAAAGGGACAACATGACTAAGCAAAGTTGTACAAAATAATTTGATCCATGCGCATCAGAAATTCAAAATTGTCAAAGTATACCCATGATCTAAACTCTATCTATGCATATTTTTTTTGTGGTGATAGTTGAGACCAAAGGGGACACCCTTCATAAGCAACAAAAAGTCCAGACAAAAGGAATTCTCAAAAGTCATATACAACGAGAATCTGTACAGAAATACAAGTATTAAAGTAGTAGAATTATTTAAAAATATCATGAATTCTAGTTTCATTAAACATGTATTTGATAATTCATTAATCTCAAGTTAACGACAGAAAGAAAAATTAGTCAACAACCACTAATGTATCTACCACATGACCACAAGTATAGTTGGTAGTTTCAAAGCCTACTTCTCGAGCTTTATATATGGCTTGCACATCTTAGTCAAACAATGTAGGACAAACATTGATAACTGATACAGTGAATAGAGGACTAGATTTTTATTTTTATTTTTATTAATACTAAGAACTTAAATATATTGTTATTTTATCTCTTTAACTAGTTTCTAAAGGAAATAAAGAAAAATATTTAATAGATGAGGCAAGGGGGAAAAGAAGAAAAAAAGCAAGGATATAAATGAAACACACATATATATGCAGAGAATATGTAAAGATCCAAGAGCACAAGTTGGAGGATTCACAAGGGATTGTGACATACAATAACTGACATTACTTCAACTCTTTCACATGGAAGTAATGAAACTAGAAGCTTTCTGCTGGGAATCTGCTGATGCTCTCAATTCCATTGATGGCACGTTTTGGCCTCCACTCAGTCCTCCCCTTAACAACCTCTCCACCATTTTCGAGTCGAAGCAAATGTTGACATTGAACATTCCCAATGCCATCCAAGTCACCGACACCCTTGTCCAGTACAGAGGTCAGTGACTGCAGCACACTGTCCCTTCTGCATTCCCTTCGGTACTCCAATGTCATGGTCGCGAGCTCGCAGCCTTCCAGTATTTGCATCGGTGCACTGTGCAGCCAAAGACATGTCCCACAATTTGAGCCATGTGATAAATAAAAGCAAATACATAACGATACGACGAAACCAAGATTCTCGAGCACTCAAGAGAAGATTTCTTTATTTATGTACCCTTAGTGAAATGACAAAAAAATTGGGAATTACACAACCGCCTAAAGACACTTCACTAACCATCAAGAGTCTTTCAGTACACTGCACATCACACTGCTTATTTGAGTTTATATAGCTTTCCCTATTTTAGGTTTTAAGAACATTTTCTTGGGGAAGATAGTTTTTCACTTAGTTTTAGAGAAAAATAATAGAATTGGCGAGAACTTCGTACTTACCAGCCAGATGAAGAAAAAGCTCGATTTTACATACACTTTTTATTCTTCTATGGTGCACAACCCACAAGATAAATGACGAACAAAAATTCTCCTCTAACCGATGATATAAGTAGATAAGTATTTCCGAACTTAAGTATGCAAATGGCTCCCAACACATTGACACATCATAAGACATATTTCAGCTCTTTCTGAAACCTCAGGATATCCAGTACCACCGTGAACCCAAGAAAATACAGAATTTGGTTGGGTTTGTGTGCACACACGTGATCTTTTAGTTTTTGTTTTTCTTTCCCCACCGTACACACGATTTCAGAATATGATGAAAATCTAAACACATCTATTGTGCTACCGGTTACGTACCCTAATCATAAACAAAAATATTTTACAAGCAACAACAGGGAAGAAAAAATACTTTAAAGGATGGAGGAAGAAAAGGAAGAGGATTTACCTCAAGAATACAGCCAATGTACTTGACATTATTAACAAGCTGGTTAACATCTAAGTCACTCCATCTTGGCTGTAAATTCAACAAATCAGAAGATATTAAATGATGTCCTTAGATATGACATAGTCACCAGTGAAGAATCCTTCTACTTACAGTTAAACCAGTTCGAATGCAGTCTCTTATTGTCTCGTCAAGTTTTGGTAACTTCCTGCTATCATCGTGAATAACAAGAGGTGAATCACCAAAATAATCTTCGATTTCAGCCCGAGTCTCCTCCAATATTTTAGATAATCTCCTTGTCTCCTTATTCATCATCACCCATAAGCTGCATGCAAAGGGAAACAAAATTAATCACAGTTATAAAACAACGAATAGATCAAGGGTTTTCATGGTTGGCCACCAAATGTACTACAGACCAGATCAGGAACTATGTCTTGGTCATAAAACAGCCAAATCCAAAAATAAGGTTACAACCACAAGGAGACAAACCTGCAAATGATAAAATCATTTACATCGAACATAACTGAATAATATGCCTGTAAATGTTCTTCATGTTAAAATTTAATCAAACTGAAGTAGATTAAATAATAATGGCCCAACCTGGATGCTCTCATCAATACATGCCCTGTACTACTATCACGGACAAGTCAATCTCGCCGCATACCATTCTTCCCTGATGCAGCCACCCAAGTGTCAACTTGAACAACATCACCCCTGTGATAAAGAAATCAGTCCAAAGATCCCCATGCTCATTTTCACATGTCAAAGAAACTGTGCATAGTGTTTGAAATGTCAATAGGGAGATCAGTAGAACTAGTATAAAAATAATAATCCCAACAGATCCATAGTAATTATACAAAAATATAAAGAAACCCCTAATATTTCTCCTGTGGATAATTTGCTTAACTGCAATATTGTGATAGACGAATTAAATGCTTAATATCTAGGCGTAAAATGAGTAAAATGATTCAATGATAGAGGTTAGTTGGCACCTAAAAAAGCTTGAGAGATCTCTAATCATGTAAACCAAGATTTCCTATTTAAATTGGTCATTATCTTCCAAAAAGAGTGCATGAATTTTGAGATAAGGAGTTATATTAAACTCAACTTCATCAAAGTGATTCCTCATATCACATAATAGCAAAATGCGATACAGAGCTTTAAGACTACAATAGAAAATTGACTTGTGGTTAAGCAATATTAGCTAAATGTGTGGTAGAAGAAGTTTTAATTAAACAAATTAAATAATTCTGGAGTATGAACCTCAATTTTTAAATTGCCTTCAATATTGACCAACAAAGACAGTGCCAAAAATGGCTGAACTTCGCTTTACCCTTTCTAACTTCACTATGAAACCTAAGATACCATAATTAAACATGCATACTAATTAAAACAATAGAAAGAAATAAATAAGCAAAAACCTTATGTACAAAAAGTATATTAACTGACTTTGTTTTACGAGCAATGGGAATTGTAAACTAATTAGAACATAGAACAACAACAACAACTAATACCCAGTAAAATCAAACACAAAATATTCTTACCCGAAAGAAATGAACATAGAAAGAAATGAAAAAATAAACACAAAATATTCTTACCCGAGTTTAAGTTTGAGGAATAAAAGATTGAACTAGAAGAGATGGACCTTGTACAATTTTGGCATTCTAAAGAAACACAGAACTCTTGAAGCTTCAACCGAAGCTCTTCAGGTAGACACCATCAGACACTTCTAGGTTTCAATGCACACCACATTAGCTCTCAAAAGTTAGATCTTCAAAGGAAACACAGAAACATACCAGATCTATTCTTGAGGGATAAGAAAATCGACAAGTGACACAAGAAAAAGGGTAAAGTACCCTATCTCAATGTTTTTTATAACGTTAATGAGCACTGATGGGGCTTGTATATCCAAAAGATGCAAATATGTTTGCCGATTGTAGATTGTAGCTACCTTTCTAGGGCTACATCGCCAGGGCAATGAGGAGTTGGATAGGGTTTAGGGTTTTACGTCAGAGATGATTTAGGGTTCTTTGTGCTGGGTTCTCTTCTCGATGGTACGAATTAGTGAATCTCACATCATTGGGTGTTTGTGAATGTGGTGTTGAAGTTGAAGTCAAATGAAGAGAGCGGCGTGAGAGAGTTGGACTTGAAGAGATTGGAGGTAATTGGAATTAACAGGAGTTGATTCATTATTTCAGAAAGTCACTCAGTTTTTACTTTTAATTTTTTGTACAAACGATATAGAGGCGACTTTGTCGCCACAAGAGCTCTTTCTGTGGTGATTTCTAAAAAGTCGTTACAATACCTTTCTGAACCTGATTTTTGCCTATGCGGAATTAGGGCATTAGTGGCAACTTAGATATAGTCGCCGCTGAATGTTTACTTTCAAAGGCGACTTTAATGGTCGCCACTAATGCTATAACGTTTAGTAGAAACTTACTTGCGCCACAGAAACCATCACTTTTGTGGAGACTATAAAGGTCGCTACGAAAGGTCGCCACAAAAGATCACTTTTCTTGTAGTGACTGGCCATTTCAAAGATTCCTATGGTTTCAGTCCCAACAGAAAAACAAAGTTTTTGTTGAAAAAGTATCTACTGCTAGAACCTGGTCCTCTCAAATAGAAACGTGTGATGCTTACTTGGACAAAAATAAGCTTAATTCTCCCATTTCCTCATTACTAGGGACCCAAACTTGTTTGGGTTCCTAACTCTAATCTATGATTTCCTTGTTTAGGGAGTAGTGAAAGGAAGCAATCAAAGAAGGTACATGGATAGTGGTTTCTCTAAACACATGACTGGAAGTAATGACGATTTCCTTTCACTCAAAGCCCTGCAAGGTGGGAGTGTGTTCTTTGGTAATGGTAAAAAGGGATACATTCCAGGAGTTGAAAAAATTGTGAAGACACTCATTCATTCAATTGAAAATTGGTTTTATGTGTATTGCTTGAAATACAGCCTGCTGAGTGTCTCTCAAATCTGTGACAAAGGAAACAAATTAGAGTTCTTATAAAAGTCTTGCACCGTCACAAATCTTGTAACGGGTGAAGTGATTCTTATGGCAAAAAGATTCAAAAATATCTATGTTGCAGACTTTGAGTCTCTGAACAATGGTGATCTTACATGTTTGAGTGTTATTGATAATGATGCTAAACTGTGACATAGAAGATAGGGACATGCAAGTTTCTCTCTGCTGAACAAGCTAATCAAGAAGGACCTGGTTCGTGGGCTGCCGAAGTCAAAGTTCAAGGATCACTAGGTGTGTGATGCATGTGTGAAAAGGAAGCAAGGCATGTCCTCATTCAAGCCAAAGAAGGAAGTAAGCACCTCAAGGCCATTAGATCTTCTCCATATGGATTTGTGTGGACCCATAAGGATGCCCTGCATATGAGGAAATAAGTATATCTTTATTATTGTTGATGATTATTCCAAATTCACATGGACCGTGTTCCTCAGAACTAGTGATGAAACCTTTCCAGGATTTGCTGCCTTTGTAAAATAGATTCAAGTGAAGATGAGCCATAATGTTGTAAGCATAAGATATGATCATGGTATCGAGTTTGACAATGCAAAATTTGATGAATTTCGTGCTGAAAATGGTATAAGTCATAATTTTTAAGCTCCCAGAACACCCCCAACAAAATAGTGTTATGGGGAAGAAAAGTAGGACTCTTGAAGACAAGGCAAAGATGATGCTAACTGATAGTGGTATACCAAAAAGCTTTTGGGCTAAGGCAGTGAATGCTGCCTGCTATCTGATAAACAAGTGCATGATCAGGTCCCTCCTAAACAAGACCCTGTATGAATTGCTAAACTGGAGAAAACCAAAGCTGACTTAACTGGGAACATTTGGTTGAAAATGTTTCGTTCTCTATAACGGTAAGGAAGTGTTGGGAAAATATGATGCTAGAATGGATTTTTCTTGGATATTCATCACGAAGAAAAGCATACAAGGTCTACAACAAAAGCACTCAATGTGTAGAAGAAAGCGTACATGTAACCTTTGATAATCATACCACTCAAATGAGAAAGATTCACACGATAAGAATGATCAAGATGGAGAGTTATCACGACCCCAAATCCACTAGTCGTGATGGTAACTAACCCAACCCGCTAGGTAAGCCAACTAATATATATCCAATTCCAATAACATTAACAAGGAAATTAAACAAAAGTAATTTACTAAATCCCATACATTTTCCAAGGACTGGTAGTACAAATCATGAGCTTCTAAGAATAGAGTTTACAAAGAGGAAATGAAATAAATACATAGTCTGTTTGAAAAGTACATAAACAGAGCTTTATAATCTAAGGCTACCCCGAACAAAAGAGGTAGCTGGAACATGGACGCTAGTACTTCTTACAATCCAGCAACCATTGAACACATCACAACAACAGCCAACATCTGCACGCAATGTGCAAAAGTGTAGTATCAGTACAACCAACCCCATGTGCTGAGTAAGTAACAAACCTAACATTAGTTTGAAAGCAATGACGAGCTGGAACATAGGCCGAGTCCAACACCAATAACCAATAGCAGTTCATAACAACGTAAAGCATATAAATAAGAAAGTAACTCACAGATAAAAATGCTCAGTTTTTTCATAGTTTTCCAAAAATAGTTCCACTTTTCAAGAATATCAGTGAAAACTCAAATCCTTTACCGAAATCGTCATAAAAATATGAGATATTTTGAAAGCGTTAAATTTTTCAAAAAATTCTTTCCACAATAAATTAGATGTTTAGTTTTCTTTCTAGATAGCAAGTGTGAAATACCTCTCTCTGCTGACATATCAATGTGAGTAAAAAGTCATGAATGACGTGATACTGTACAATATGAGGAAAAATGCATCTTTATCCTGTATGTCGTGTGTGAATGCCAATGCGATGCAACTCAGAGATAAAACCATATGCATATTGTTAAAGTATCAATCCACTGAGTCCTTCCAATCACTCAGTCCTCAGAGTCACTCAGTCCTCCCAATCACTCGGCACTTGGCGCTCGCACTCAGTAGGTACCTATGCTCACTGGGGGTGTGTACAGACTCTGGAGGGGCTCCTTCAGCCCAAGTGCTATAACAAGCCAATCGTGGCATAAATCAGTAAAACATGTTGCGGCGAACAACCCGATCCCATAAACATCCTCACCGTCACGCCCTCGGCCTCACTCAGTCATCAATCTCTCCAGTCTCTCGGGCTCTCTATATCATGAAACTAGACCGACAATAATGATATGATGTATCAATAAATAATAACTGAGACTGAGATATGATATGAATGCATGGATATGACTGAGTATGAACATATCAATAAAATCAGTGAGATAAAAGTAAGAAATGACCACTATGGGTCCCAACAGTATCGGCATAAAGCCTAACATGATATCTAGAATGATTGGCAGCTCAATTACTTTATCACATGGTGATAACACAAATAACAACAAGATAGGGCCACTATACGGTGCCATGGAAACAACAGAGTCACCATTCATAGGGTGCACACCCACACGTCCATCACCTAGCTTGTGCGTCACCTCAATACCAATCACATAACACCTAATTCGGGGTTTCCTAAGTACTAAGTTTAGAAAAGTTACTTACCTCTAACAAGAAAATTCCAGCACTGAGCAAGCCAAGCGATGCTCCAAGAATATCATATCGCGCGTTTCGACCTCTGAACGGCTCAAAACTAACCTAAAATAACTCAAATACATCAAACAATGCTAAAGGAACCAATCCCAATCGAAAAAGGTCGAATCTTTACTCAAAAGCATAAAATCGGCTAAAAAGCCCAACCCGGGCTCGCGCCTTGAAATCCGACAAAACTCATAAAATCCAATAATCCATTCAATTACGAGTCCAACCATACTAGTTTCACTCAAATCCGACTCCGAATCGATGTTCAAAATTCAAAAATTCACTATATGAAATTTTAGACAAAGCTCCCAAATTTCACTTTGAAATCATCAATCAAATGCTAAAAACGAAGATGGATTACAGAAATATAACCAAAATCAAGTATAGAACACTTAACCCAATCCATATGGTAAAACTCTCCTTCAAAAACTACCCAAATCCGAGCTCCTCAACTCAAAATATGACTAAATTAACAAATCTTTGATATTAAGTACTTTTGCCCGGCTGTTCTGCCTCGTTTTGCATGTCAAACGATACCAAAACTTTCTTTTGATGCCTCCAATAGATGTCTTGTGAAATTTCAGTCAAGATAGGCTTTTGAATAACTCCATTTGACCTTATAATGAAGGAGATATGTTAGTTTCTATATTTAGAAACAATACAGATTTTTATATACATAGCCAATGACATTTTCGTAATAAATCTGAAAAATTTGCCAATCCAATTATTAGTATAATGGCCATAAAAGTCTCATACGATGTCCAAATTCGATGATTCTTTTTGCTACGGATCTGTAATTATGATACAAATCTAATGCTTCAACCAAAATAGCTATCGGAGCTCATTTGTTCAATGTGGTACCATTTATGTTTGAAGAAACGACGTCGAAACATAAGAAAATTCTATCCAAACTCACCAGACCTCGGGACCCCATACGAACATACCAACAAGTCCCATAACATAATGCAGACTTACTCATGGCCTCAAATCACGCATAACAACATCGAAACGATGAAGCACACCTCAAATCAAACTTAATGAACTTTTGACTTCCAAAAACTCGCGCCGAAACATATCAAATCAACTCGGAATGAACTCAGATTTTTCACACAAGTCCTAATGCATCGTACGGAGCTACTTGTGCCCCCAAACTACCGTGTGAAGTGCAAATGCTCAAAACGACCATTCGGGTCGTTACATTCTCCCCCACTTAAACATACGTTCGTCTTCGAACGTGCCAAGAGTTGTTCCCAAGACCATCAAACCGCCGTATAACCTTACCATGCACATACTCGGGGCTAATCCCACGTCACCCTTTTTCAACTAGGCCTGACCGCACCACACAACTGAATATCATTACTCAATCCTTTGTCCGTAAACCATAGTATCCAATTTCCAACATCAGGAATTACTACAAGACCCGAGCTTCGCATATACACACTGTATAAGTCTGAACAAGTTGTATCAAGCCATAACCATGACCCACAACACAATCAGAGAATATACCACACAACTCAAATACTCATAGCGATAACTTTCGATCTCGATAACCAACTCGACACCGGTAACAAACCTCATATCAACTAAAATCTTGTTCTGAACCTTTGTACACTGCCAACGATGAAAGAAACATGCAGAAACTCGTAACCACTTATCTGATCAACAAGTCATGGAACTCTCCCTTCTTCGACAAGAACTATAGCTGATTTCTAATCCGACTTCTGATATTATCCTTCCAACTATATTGTAATCAATTACGATAGTATCCATTATGGGTCCAATGACCTCATCTCATCCAACACAATAATTCTAGTGACATGCCACATCAACAGAATCTAAAGCCATAACCCGTGCAATCCGTGCACCAATAAGCAACAATCCAAATGTACTCAAATCATGAAAAAAAATGACTCAAACGAGAGACATGTCCAGCAAGCTTAACAAGTACTTCCACAACGAAACACTAGAAATCCATCACACCCCGTAGGACCATCATACGAATCTAACACAGGTTCATACTTCAACATAATTTCGTTACAATGCGTGGCCCATACAAACACTGATCCATGGCATATACCTCAAGCCACCCTGCTCAAAATCAATAACCACGCGCAATTCGACATCAAGTACTCAAAGTGCATTACCATAACCGCGGAGAGGCAAATGACACAGTGCCATATAAACCCTGAAAGAACATAACCAATACACCATCAATCATGCAATACTCAAAAACTTATCTCGCTCAAATTCAGTTATAAGGCCCCAATAGAACCACATCATGTGTGCTTATAACCCACAATTCACAACTCCCTGTAGCTTAGAAGAGTAACCCACAGATCATTCTAGAAAACAAATAAGCTCAAAAACAACCGAATGTCACATCCCTCAGCAATAGCAATATGGAGCCAACCAATCTGACTCGGTGTGGAATACACATCCTAATTGGGCCTACCAATGGACCACAAATCAGCTCTAGTCACCCATAAATAGTTAAATAACCCCCTGATGTTCCACAATGACTGAATCATAACACATACTATCATTTGGCTAGCTTCAGCCACAATTTCAAAATCCACAACCATGATACAATCTGCTCCTAAGAACTCCTAGGCTCCAAATCCATAGAACACATGAAACACCATATCTGATCCCATCTCCACCGCCCGAATGTCTAACACATCTCTCATACACGATCATCCCACGAGGAATACTTCTATAATTCTTCTGTGCCACATAGCAAAATTTGAATATCAGCAGTCGATGAACCAGGAGTGCCGCAATACCAATAAAGTATCCATAAATCAAAACACATTTCCCCTTCTGAAATGTATACTTTCATCCAGCCATACCAAATAGTAATATCATTCACCTAGTCATCTGATATCGGCCATGCTGCCTAAGAATACACCATGACCTTGCTCATGCAAATCTCAATCCACACAACACACCGCATATACCATGCCATCATATGAAAAGTACGAAAATCTCATAATCCACTCCGAGTCACAGTAAACTACATACTCAACTAGTTAGAAACCTTCCATTTGATCTCATCCAGGAGAAAATCCCTATTCGCAACATGTTCCACACACTAGTAGGAAATATACACCTCGAACCATGGTAGTAACCATTGAAAAGTATTCGAAACTCATTTGCACATAATCAAGACATCAGAACTAAATCTTTCTATCTCAACCAATCCACGCAGCCTGCCAAAACCCAAGAGCATTGCAACGAAGAACATGTAGAAACCCACCACATCATAAGCACCCAAAGAACCGATTATATCCATTACTATGCTGATACAACCTACTAACAAGTTGTCCTAATTCTCCGATTCCTTCCCGAATTACCTTTAAAATTGATACTTCTCATTGCTAGAACACTACGATCCTTAACCAAACGTGCCCCACGAACTCTAGCTTGGAACCACACCGCCCTAAGGCTCATAAATCGCTGAATTCTCTCTTAAGCACCCCAAAAGTACCACAACTAAGATACCCACTCTGAAGAGACCTTCCGTGAATCTAAAGCCGCTTCTTTCCCCTTTCTTGATAATGAAATATAGAATCCATAATGATATAGAAATGCCACAAGTCTTGACACCGTCCAATAAAAATCTCAGTTTCTAGCCAAATACACATCCTAAAGATTCCCAGTTGTTACATATAAATCTTGAATCCATTAGAACCATTCTCGAGAGTCATCAACTCTACTTAAATCTCAATTAAAATGATCAAACAGACTGAACTACCTGTGCCCCATTTTCACACCAACACCCTAAGAAGTAATCCACACTTCTAAGCAACCAAGTGAATTCCCTACTCCATGCATACTGCATTATTTATCGATAACAACTCAATCATTCAGTGTTTCCCATAAACCCAGAAACATAATACAACCCGTATCCAAAAATTCCTTTACTCTAGTCCTCCTCGAACCCAACCTCTTCCGGTCATAACTGATTCACCAGTATACCTCAAACTGAGACCAATACAACACATAATTGTGCAATCAACTTATCCATAGCAGACTCCCCCACTTGTCTCCAAGCCATAGATCAAAGCACACAATAACTCATAATGCCCATACTCTGTTGCTGCAAAAATCTCACACTGAACTTCAACTAAATTCTTCATAAGTTCATGTAACACAAACCATCTAATATCTCAAATCTTCTGTAAATCTCTCATTCATCCTCGTAATAGCTAAGCCAACTTACACAAGCGATCAAAACTCAAATTGCTCTATGTATAATTCACTGGTAAAAGAGAACTCGCTAAAAAACTACACAGGGATCACTCAAACCTCAGGACACCCCCTATGAGATAACCCACATGCTTCGCCTCAAACTAACATCTCTTTATACCCTTCCACAGTCATAACTATTACACAATTACTTAATCTTCCTGAGTCTGAACTCATATCATGAAATGAAAATCTACTTCACTCCTCAACTAAACAACATGAAAGGATCATTCAACATACCCATAACTCGAGACTATACATCAAATCAAGACAGAATCAAGCATCAAATTTACATCTCAATCAAAATCTTTTTGTCACATTCGAACGATCTGAACACTTTCTGCAGTCACATCATACTCGCCACATAGTCATCCAATCACAAATCCCACCAATAGGGACACCGCCATACATATAAGTCCCAAAAGCACGTGCTCACACAATAAAAATCTCCATGCTCAAGATACAGTCAAAACCCGGCCTTAAGTCATCCAGACTGGCCCATCATCAGCACGCCAAAATCATATTTTGCACCTCAACAATGGAATCACAAGCCGTTGATGCACAACTAATATCGAGCGCGCAAGTGCGCATACAAATGCGTGGAAGGAGTTCAAAGAGTTACTGTGATGACCCAAGGGGTCATTTTATGAATTTAGACTCCGTTCTAGGCTTATTAGCCATAAAACGATTAATTTTAACTACCTCAATTTGTGTGAGTAGTCCGGGCGTGAGATCGGAAAGCTTTTATGTTAAAATATAAGAAACAATAATTTTTAGAATTACAAAATTTGGTTTTAGTTGACTTGAGTCAACATTTTGAGTAAACGGACTCAAATTTGTGTTCCGACAATTCTGGAAGGTCCGCAGTAAAATATGGGACCCGAGCGTATGCCCGGAAATGAATTCCGAGGTCCCAAGCCTTAGAAATCAATTTTTGAAAGAAATTGTTTTGCTGAAATATTTATGAAATAATGAAAAGAATTAATGTTTGAAGTCATTGGTATCGGGCCCGTATTTTGGTTCCGGAGACCGGTACAGATTTGTTATGATATTCAGGCCTTGCCTGTGAAATTTGGTGAAATACGGAGTTCGTTTGACGTGATTCGGACATCCGGTTGAAAAGTTATGAACTATAAGTGTTCTTGAGGAAAATAATGAGTTTTGAGGTTTAATTCGTTGTTTTACATGTTATTTTCATGATTTGATCGAAGGAGCAAGTCCATATTATGCTTTTAGACTTGCGTGCATGTTTGATTTAGATCCCCGAGGGCTCGGGTGAGTTTCAAATAGGTTTGAGTTGTGTTGCGCTCGTTCTTTCTTATGCTTCGAAGTCATTTCTTCAAGCATAAATAATATCATATTGAACAAATAAGCTCCGATTTATGTTTTGAATGAAGTATTAGATCCGTATAGTAATTACGGACCCGTAAAAAAAAGAATCATCGAATTTGAACATCGTATGAGGATTTTATGGCCATTTTACCAAGGTTGCCCAGATTTGTCTGGTTAATTACGAATTTGCCCCTGACGGCGTATTAAAAACCTGCACTATTTGCAAATCTTAAAACCTACATATCTCCTTCATTATAAGGTCAAATGGAGTGATTCAAAAGCCTAAATTAATTAGAATTTCACAAGGAATACATTGGACACAAGAAAATCGAGCTTAGGTATCGTTTGGAATGAGAAACGAGACAGAATAGCTGGCAAAAAAATGAATACAAACGGGTAGACTTCTTCTTCTTCAAATTTTCGAACCCCACAGCCCTAGGAACAGATTTCTTCACCAAATATCATCCCCAAGTCATAGATTCGAGCAATTTAGAGATGAATTCAAAAGGAAAAGCAATAATTGAGCTGTGAGTGGCCTGCGAAATTGAGGTAAGTGTTTGGCCTAGCTTTAGCTTGAGGGAATATGACTCCCCACTTGTTTGCTACGTGAATTGCATGGGTGTGGTGTATAGGTGTGGTGACGAGTATCTATGCACCACCCAAATCGTTTGTTAAACATGATCCCCTTTCCCGTTCCCACTTATTTGATCATTGTTTTAACTGTTACATGTTCATTATTGTGTCTATGACTATTTGGCCTTGTTGAATTGTTGTTAGTTATCGTTGTGACTATTTGGAAAGAGTATTGGTTGTTTGAACTGGTTCCCTTGTCATATAAACATGGTTGAGAGGTTTGGTATTGTTTTTATGAAATAAATATATATATTTTGATATTCCTGTTGGTTTCATGGTTGAGAGGTTATTGATGAGGTTATAAGAAAAATTCAGTTTATTATTTATAATTGTTGAGGTTCGCGTGTTTATTGGGTTTCATTGAGTTATTTTAAATTGTTGTTGTAAGTGTGTTAAAAATGTTAGATGTTCTCTTGAGTTTAACATAGTATAAAAAGACTGAGCTGGATTGATAGTGTTTACTTATATTCTGGATTGTTTTATTGTGAAATGATATTGGTTAAAGCTTACGAGCTATATGATTTTCTGTTTGAAATTGTGGAAATAACAGTTTTGTGAATGGCTTGGCCTGAATTGTGAAATATTTTATGAATAAATTGATATGGTATGTCTGGTGGGAGCGGGTTGCACGCCGCAACAAAGAGTG
>MDKH01163590.1:0-51589 GCA_005239495.1 Nicotiana undulata | reverse complement strand
AGTGTGGTCCTCCACAATAAGGACAAGGGTCATCAAAACATGAACAACTACCATCCGACCAATATTCATTATATGATGCAATATTTTCTTTTTTTGAAAAATTAAGAAAATAAACAAGAAAAATTAATTACACAAATATTCACAAGTTTGGATCAAAGCACTCAAGCTTACTTCTCCAACAACCAATAACCTAAGTTACGCCTATTGTTCCCCGGCAACGGCGCCAAAATTTGATACGCTCAATTTACACCTTAAAAGAATGTAAGCGATCGTTGTCAAATATAGTAACCCAACAAGGTTGGGGTCGAATCCCACAGAGAACAATATGAGGGCGATTAGGAATGCTAGAGAGTTATCACTTATCGCGTAATGCCAAATAATTAAGAATTTGGGTTTTTTATAATTGTTTATAGCTAAATGCGAAAATATAAACTAACCTAGAAAGCAATTAAAATGATCGATGGCAACAAGTATCGATGCTTCGGGTATTACACTCGAGTAACGATCCAATGTATTTCACGATTTTACAAATATGAGCGGGTAATGTTAATTAGCCACGGATAACATTTCTTAATTAGCTTTTCCCAAAGACTAACAAGACTTCCTAATTGAATTATCCCTAACCCAATTAGGAGATTAAGCACTTCCGAGTTTGGCTACAAGTAGTTCAATCCTATCCCTAGGTAGAATCTATAAAATGAGGGTTAAATCCTCAAGTTCTTGTTAATTAATCTTTCCCAACCCCAAATAATCTTTTCCAAAACTAATTCGGAGTTAATGGGCGAGTCCTAGGGTTAGCTAATCCCTTTGGAAACATTAAAGAACAAGAATAATTAAAATAACAAACACCCACTTCATAAATATAATAAAATCATTAAATACATAAGCACAACAAGGTATTTAATCCACACTTTCAATATGAATATTCCCATAAACAAGATTTAAGTGTTGGAAAAATACTACACACTTAGATATTCAATACAAAGCAAGGATGAAGAAATAAACATAAATGGGTAAGAAATCCTTAACCAAAATGATGAAATCTTCAAGACCCAAGTGTGTGTGCAAAGCCCTAGCTTCAAAACTTGTTCTTCTCTCTCAAAATTATATTTACAAAGCCAAAGATATTCCAAGATCTGTTAGGTCGAGTATATGAATGGGTTGGGGATGAATTGTGAAATGTCAAAACTGCCCAGATTTTCGCCCAGATTTAATTCACCACGATCGCGTAGAAACATCCGCGATCGCGAAGGTTCCCCTTTTAACATTTTGCGATCGCGTGAGGACACTCTGCGATCGCGTAGCACACTTCAGAGCAGTCATAACATTTCTTCTCCACGAACGCTTGAACAAGTTCTACAATCGCGGTTCACAATCTCCTTGACTTCTGCGATCGCAGACCAAACCTTGCGATCGCGAAGAACATCTGGCTTCAGTCATTTTTCCTCATTTTGACCTATTTTGACTTGATTTCTTCCATTTCTTCTCCAACCATATAATACCTGAAAATTGCCAATAAACCTCAGAAAATGTCCTAGTTTTCTATCAAAATTATACCAAAGTCTAGAATTGAGAGGAGATAAGTTGGTAAAATACCAACTTATCAACAACCTTTCCCATATCCCATATAACATATATATACATATATATACGCGTATATAACGCCATCTCGTCATGGGTCAATATACATGTATAAATGAATGAAATGCATGAAAATATGTTAATAATCTCGACATTCCTTTCGAATAAACTTTATCAACTATGTATTATTTTGAGACCCATGAACAGAAGATATAATAATATGTCACATGGGGAATCAAGAGCAGAGATATCCCTAGTATTTATATGAATAGAGTTGTTTATGAAAACTGTGTGTTTGCTCGTTTTTTTTTTGTATCATTTGGGTCATGCCAAAAAGAAAGAAGGATAGCCTTAACATACCCGGAGTAGGAAAAAATCTGTATGATATTCTTGAGAAATATTACATTGTCTTTCCTTAGAATCGCAAAATCTCACGTTACAACTCCGACCATTGTAAATCACGTATGTAATCTCTCTTAAACGTAAACCTTGTCACGTGCTAGAGAGAACGTAAATTCCTCAGATTGTTAAGATTGGTTATTGACGTTTGGTTTATTTGAATGTTCATCTTTTTCACTTGCAACTATCATAGCATGCATCTTTGGATTTGCGTGCATCTGAACTACCACACTTATTTACTGTAATTTTTCAACTCTACTACTTGCTGGAGGTAAATTTCCTCTTATGTTTATTTGGAATTTTTTATTATCTCTCCTATACTTGGTTGGTGTTTCATGCATCTTTATATGCTGAAGTCTTGATGGTGAAGTGGATAAGTTATTTGACTTGATACCTTAGAAGACTAAATAATATTATAAAGGGAATGTTATCCTTGTATGTGCTTAATAATGTGACACCTTTCTTCATATCATATGAGTCACTTGGTGGCTTTATTAACTATTTCATGGGCTGCCACGTGGGGCTCTTTGTCCCCATTTATTAATTATCTACAAATCCTTAATTACTTCATAATTTCTCATTAAATCAATAATTAACCAATTACCCACATAATTAAAAATTATCTCAAATTACATAGAATACTATTCCCTTTTAACACACCTTATACACCTTACTATCATGGTCATGTGGTATCTTGTATGGTACTAATCCATAAATACTGGGTATTTTAACTCGGGCCATATTCTATCTCAAAATGTCAAACTTCGACGAAATTCATTTCCTTCGATTCGCTTACCCTTTAACCTTAACGAATTTACCTATCACTTGTTTGAAATAGCGTAATACTTATAATCCCAAAATAATATCATTCCCGCGTACTTTTACATACGAAAACATGGGGTGTAACATCATTCCCCCTTTGGAACATTCGTCCTCGAGTGTTGGCTGATGCACTTATCATTTTCATAACCTATGTCTTCTGAATACTTTGGTACTCCTCTTGCTATCTAGGAAATTGCTATGTGAATGGATCTCAAATGCCAGGACATTCCCTCCTTTATGCCTCTTTCTCATACCACGACTTGTGGTCGAAATTCTTTCAATCTCGCAATTGTTGCTACCTTTTATCATAGATCAGTTTATCCATCCGTATGACTTTACTGCCATAATTCTTACTTTGATTTATCGTTATTGAGGTCTGATACCGAACTGCAGGTTACTTTCGTTGCTTATCCCATACATATAAATCTATGTTCTTTAATGTTTCCTCATTACTATTCATCTTAAGAATGGCGGCCTAATCTTATCTCATACTTTATGACTTTTGTCCATCCATTGTTGATTCACCTCAATATTAATCTACAATATACCACTAATAACTTGAAACTTCTTACATCATATACCTTGCCACTAGGGCTTACGTTTCATCGAGGAATATATGAAGTGTTTTTTCCTGATCCACTTAGGGGTTGTACTGTACTTCAGTGGCCGTATTTTATAGCATCCCAACATAATTCACTTACATGGTTATTTTAATCTCGTACAATCCATGAAATCCTCTTCAAAACATTACTTACTCGAAGGCCTAAACATCATCCTTTATCTATCATAATACACCCTTATTGTACTATCATGGAAACATTCCATCTCTTCTAAATGCTACCAGTCTTAGACTCCTTTGAGTTCATTCAGGCTATACTGAGCTTTCTATAACTTAGAGAAACCATCATCTCTTTTTGTTTTCATGGGCTTAATCCCGAGGACTTATCCATTCTCGTCCCCTTCTCACTCGCATTTTCTTATCCTTGCTCCTGTCTTCCTAAAACCTTGTCTCTCTACCATACTTTATCTTGAAACCTACACATATCTATTTATACTACTCGCAACCTTCCTTCAACTTACTTACACCATAGGTTTCCTTGTGTTATTCTGGAACATCAAGCGAGACATCACATTGTCTCCAACTCTTCTTTACTCTCTTAACTAAACCTCTCGATACGTAGAAACCATAGGCTGGAAGATATGCCACTGATGATGCCGCTATCATTCTTGGATATTGAATCCCCACACTTCTAGCCTTCTATCCGAAGTATGGACTATTCACAACCTTTTGCATTTGAGTATCTCGTACGTTATTCACCTTTACCTTATTAACTTTTAAGTCTCGCATCATATCTTCTATCCCTTTCACGACCTCCCTTTCACCTAGGTATAACTCACATCCACAACTTGAACTTCTATTATAATACTTGCACCTCTTTACATGATTCGATGAGAGCTTCATACTGACTTCTTATGAGGCTGGTACTCTTCTAAATGGATTTATCGTAGAGCTATTATAGAATATGGTTGTTGTATTATCTCTATTGTACCTCTGATATTAAGAGTAATTCTGCAATATTCTCAATCACGATTTCTATAATTTTCTGGGTACAATAATAAGACTCTTGATTTACTTCGTTGATGTAACTCTTTATTTTCCTCTTCTTTCTGATCAGCCTTTATGTAGGCTTAAGCTATCTTCCAATTTGCGGCTAATGGTATTACTTTAGCCCTTCATGGTTGCTATGGAATATTCAGGATACAATCTTCTAACAATTCAATCCTTTGTCTATGACATGGACTCAATTCTTTTTTTAACTTATACCGGAGTCTTTTACGACTGTATGATTGTCAACATATATGATGCATGGGTAATACTCCAAAATCTTAAGTGCGTTCGTAACGTAACTAACTCTAGATCATTTATCGAATAATTCCTTTTGTTTCTTCTCAACTTTCCTTAAATGAGAGCAATTGCCGTTCCTGGTCATTCTGCCACTTGTTGCATGAATACATGGCTTATCTTAGTGCCCACACATTGCCGGAAAATTCATTATTTTATCTTTTAGGAAACTCATATGATTTCGACCATTACTTTTGGTTTCACCTCCCGCTCATTAGCCACGATAGGTGGGACCACTTCCTTATGGAGTGCATACAATGTTGTAGTGAGACTACTATTGGAAGACCATTTCTTCTTCTTGTTACTATATTTAGGTTGAAGCTTCCTTTCTTATTTCCTCAACTCGTCTTTCATTTCAATACTTAGGGAGGACCTTCTGGCTCTTGTAAAGTTACAAGCTTGTTATATTGCTTACTCGACAGAATTTTTGATGTTAGTACTTACCTATAGTTATCTTTTGTTACTTACCTCCATACGAATGAGCTCGTACGGTTGCTTCTCAATTGAAGTTTTGACTATCTTCCCAGTGGGACTCTTTTTTATTTCCCTAACACTCATACGGTATCTTTAACTACCCCAACCCCTATCTGAGTATTTCTCAAGGTCATAATGTCATACTTGTGAGACTGAATTTACCATGTTGGGGTTCATTCTTTTTATCTTGCACAATCTATTGATTAGTCTAGCCATAACTAGCCCCATCATGAATCAATTACTAACTACTCCTTGGCCCTTTCTTGGGTCATTTTCTTTGTCTTAACTTACTTCTCGCACTGGCTCCTTATCTATCAATAACATCTCTGGCAGGGACCCTTACTTCATCTCCTTAACTTCGTGTTTGCATAATGTTCTGGAATTGCATTATACCTGTAGGATTTGGATAAGTGCAATCTTATCCCTTCCTCAGTATTATCACATTCTTCCTTTATTATTCCATAGTTACTACAACCACTTAATTACGACTTAATGCCACATCACTCCATATTCTCCCCTTTAGGGAAGCACTAAGATTTAGCGCTACGATGATCTACGTATATATGTTTTAACTCTTTGGAATCTTTTCACATCATCGATGACTCTTACCCGTCTTGCGGTAATCCTTCTGCACTGAAGATAACAAAATTCCTTACTCACGAGGGTGACACTTAGTGTAACTGGCACACTTAGTCATATAAACTTAACTTTGCTCACGTTGCTTGCTTTAGGAAAGCGTCTTCCTGAATGACGTTTAAGGGTTATTCTTCTGTCATCCATTCTTTTATCGTCGGAACGCAACATGAAATTCTCATGGTGTCGACTATTATCAAATCACTCAGTCACCAATTCATGTTTAGTTTACCTTATTCACTAGCCCATATTGATTTCTTATTACTTTGGGATCTAACTTTTCCTTCTGGTAATCACGTTAGAGTCGCGAATAATTTTTTTGAAATGAGGATATGACTTTATGGCCTATACTCTCTTGTTATCTCAAGGCCTGTCACTTCTCGTCTTTTCCTTCACTTGACTATAGACTCTGTAATACTGTCATAGATATCTACCGTATGTATCACATCTTACTCATAATACTTCATTAACTCTCTTCTTATTTCCCGGTAACATCTATGTCTATTACTTTATTCTGAAAACTCGAACAAGACATTCTTTTGCTTTTAGCTCCCCTTGCTCCATCCATTTGCTCTTCGAATTGCCTAACATTCTTTCCCCACTAGAGACGGGAGCAACACTAAGGTAATATTTATCCCTTCAAGTCTTCCAATGCCTATCTTTGTAGTACTCATATCTAGATGTACTATTTTAGAGCGCACCATCTAGGTGTCTCAAAAGGAGATCTATTGGCACATTTGCAATATCCTTCGGAAAAGTCAACTAATGCAAACAATCCATCCACCATTTTGGGTCACTCTAACCCCAGTAGGATCATGATATCCTACCTTTTCTTATAATACTTCTGTCATCCCCCATAGGGCATAAATGAGATGGGTGCGGCCAATTGTACATACCTCTTTTACTGTTGACGGTAACTCATAATGCTTATATTTTTATGTCTGAGTTGTAAATACCAATAATCTTCATTAATTGGGTACCTCTTACCCTTCTCATATTGTTCCTTTTAGTTGTTGAAGCTTGTATCTACCTTCTGAATATCTCGTTGATTTTTTTACCATATGGGTGGATAAATATTCATGCCTTAGGGCTCCTTAGTATACACATGATATACTGAAGACCTTACATTTTCTCATCATAAGCATCATGCAAATTAGAATTCCGCTAACTTAACTCTTCCACAACCGCGCTCAATCCCTTACAAACTGTCTTTCTAGATATAGGCACCGTCGTATTACGAATAAAATAAAGTTTAGAAAATTAAGTTCTTACAACTGAGCTCTACCACACGATCTAGAGTAAGAAGAAAGAGTGACAGTCCTAAATGCCATGTAGCCTCCTACTTATAAGTGTGGTGCACGACACACCCAAAAACAAGACTCTACTACACATGGCTTGTAGACTCCCTGGGACAGAGCTGCTCTGATACCACTTCAGTCACGACCCAAACCGATGGTCCACAACGGGAACCCGGTACCTTACTAAACCGAGTACCTATGTAACGTATCTTTCATATCATACTATCAACGATAAATGAGCCAGAGAGGCTATCATGAGATAAGTATAATAAAACATGGGAAAATACTCGACATTGGACGACCCAACATGTAATCCGAACTTATACATATGATGTACGGGCCTATAAGGCGTACATGATCCTTTATATACTCAAAACATAGGCCAACAAGGCCATACAAGAATCCGTATACATTACATCTGTCTACAAGCCTCTAAGAATACATAATATCATAAAGGTCGAGACAGAGCCTCGCCATACGAATCAATACATGTACTAATCATACTAACCAAATACGCAACTCCATAGCAGATAGATCGCACCAACATCTTCTGCTGAGCTGATAGCCTACTTGGAGGACTCTCGGCCTGTCTATCGGGACCTATGGGCATGAAACGATGCGTCCCCAGGCAAAAGGTATGTCAGTACGAATAATGTACCGAGTATGTAAGGCACATAAATAATTACATAACAAACATGAAGGAAATACAGAGTAAATGAATCAACCTGTAAGTCTAGATATGTCACGACCCAAAACCCATAAAGCCAATCATTAAATGGTTAAGTTAAATTCCTATTTTAGTATTTAGAAATCGTTATTTTTCATTCCATTTCATGACAAGTGAATACAATTCGTTAAGTAATTACGATAGATTAGCAATACAGTTTAATAAAATAAATCCCAAACTTATCCCAGAACCCGGTGTCATAAGTTCATGAGCAAATTTCTAAGAATTATACATATACTACAATGTTTGTCCGAAATACAAGTTGGACAAGGAATTTAGAAACTAAGTACAATACATCTGAGGGAGACTCTGCTAGCTGTGGGTCGACTCTGAATGGTGTAGCTCGTCTAAGTCTCCAAGTCAATCACGTCACTGCGTCAAGCTTGGCCTATATCCATGAATGTACTTGTGCAATAAAAATGAACATCAAGTGTAGCATGAGTACGAAAACAACGTGTACTCAGTAAGTATCCCGCCTAACCTCGAAGAGGTAGTGACGAGAGGTTGAATTTGACACTTGCTAGAGGTCAATTTAATGTAATCAAGTGTGACACTAAGAATGAATATCGTAGGCAATTTAATATTTAAAGATAGGAAATATCAATTTTTTTCAAAGTTAACACTTTAAATATTCGTCATTTCAAGTGACAATTTATAATTCACAGGCTGATAAGCAGGTAAAAATTACAGAAAGTACGCAACAATTATCATGCGCAAGAAACGCCGAGGGTCGAACGACGCAGACCAACAATAATAAAATGTGCATTGCTGAAGGGTCGAACAGCTTGAACCATAGATGCATCTATTTTCCCCGCTCGCGAATCGATCATGCGACGCATTCATTTATAAATAATAGAGTTATCCTGCTCGTGAATCATACATGCGACTCAGGCACTCATAGATACACATATTCACACAATAAATTCACATTTTTATCAGGAAAATAGTTTCTTAAGGAAGTGATAAAATTCTCTTTAAATGAACATGGAGATAGTATTTAACGCTTTTCTGGAAATTCATTTTCCAAATTCGATAAGGTTTTAAATATTGTAAATTTATCAGGAACACAATTATCCAAGAAAGAATCAATTCTCTTTCTAAATGATTAAGAAAAGTAAGCTCTAACCTTCTTAGGTATTCAATTACTAATTCGATAATATTAACAGTCTAATATCATTGGCAAGATCACAAGTATAACAAGTAAGGCATGCAAGTGGGTCCTAGTCTACCCAGACACACGTATAATAGTAGCTACGCACGGACTCCCGTCACCTCGTGCGAACGTAGCCCCCACCAATAGTAGCACTTATTCAATGAGTTCACCTATGGAGACATTCCCCCTCACAAGGTTAGAAAGGAGAGTTACCTCGCTCCGAAGATTCATAACCGTTATCCAAGACCTTCCGACGACTCCAATTGATGCACAACGTCCCAAAACTATCAAATAACGGTCAAACCAATGAAAATTTACTCTAATACTTGTAACAATTCACATTATATAAATTCCCAACTCCACTCAAAAATTTGACCAAAATGCCCTCGGGTCCACGTGCCCGGATTTCTAAATTTCTTGAAGATAAAATCTACACATAGTCTTACTAATTAAATATATAATTTACTCGTCCCCTAAAAATTCCAAATTCCTACTAATTTCCATGTCTACAATCATGCAAGACCACATATTAAACTTAGAAATGGGAAGAATTCACTTAACTAGAGATGTTTGATGAAAATCCTCCCTTGAAGCTCCCCAAAATTGCCACACTAAATGAAAAATGAGAGAAATTGGTCAAAACCCATTTTTAAAACAACACACTGCCTCCAGCCTTTTCGCACCTGCAGTGCAATAGCTGCTCTTGCGGCTCTGCACCTGCGGAATTTCCATCGCAGGTGCGGCTCTAACTCAACCCAGCAGCTCCCGCTTCTATGATCCTCCTTTCCGCATCTACGCCTTCGCAGGTGTGCACACACCCTCGCACCTTCACCTCTGCCCGAATTCGTGTCTCCTTGGCCGCTTATGCGGCTCCGCACCTGCGGCCCAAACCCCGCAGGTCCGGTCACACCAGATGACAGCAACCTCAGCTTTTCTCCAACTCTAAGTTTTGATTTGTTAACCACCCGAAATCCACCCGAGGCCCCCGGGACCCAATCTAATTACACCAACCTATTCCAAAACATAACGGTGACCTGATCGAGGCCTCACATCACATCAAATAACATCAAAACAATGAATCTCTCTCAAATTCAAGCTTTATGAACTTTGAAATTTCAAACTTCTACATCCGATGCCGAAACCTATCAAATCACGTCCGATTGACACCAAATTTTGCACACAAGTCTTATTCGACATTACGAACCTGTTTCAACTTTCGGAATCGCATTCCGACCCCGATATCAAAATTTCCACTTCTGGTCAGATTTCTCAAAAACTTTCAAATTTCTATCTTTAGCCAAATAACTTCAAAATAACCTACGGACATCCGAATTCACTTCTGATTGTGCTCCCAATTCCAGATTCACCATACGGAGCTATTCCAGACTCGAAATCCCAAACGGACATCAATATCACTGAACTTCACTTCAACCCAGACTTATAAAATTTCTTCTAAAATGCTAACGTCCAAATATATGCCGAAACGCTCCTGGGTTATCCAAATCCCGATCCGAAAATACGCATGAGTCCGAAATAATGATACGAACCTGCTGAAACCTTCAAATCCAGATTCGGAGGTTGTTTACTCAAAATCCAATCTTAGTCAATTCATCCAACTTAAGGCTTCTAAAATAAGAACTTTCTTCCCAAATTGACTCTGAACTTTCCGAAGTCCAACTCCGACCACGCCTACGAGTCATAATCCCCGAAATGAAGCTGCTCATAGCCTCAAACTACTAAACGACGCGCTAGAGCTCAAAACGACCGATCGGGTCGTTACAAGATAACTCTGTAAATCATGAAATACTTATAGTGTCATGCATATGCGTATGAATGTCATGACATGCATAGGTACATATTTCATAACATCATCAAGCCTCTGAGGGCATCCCATCATATTATCTTGGCCACTGTGGGAAAAATTATCAACGTATATACATATATATACGCGTATATAACGGCATCTGGTCATGGGTCAATGTAGATGTATAAATGAATGAAGTGCATGAAAATATGTTAATAATCTCGACATTCCTTTCGAATAAACTTTATCAACTATGTATTATTTTGAAACCCATGAACAGAAGATATAATAATATGTCACATGGGGAATCAAGAGCATAGATACCCCTAGTATTTATATGAATAGAGTTGTTTATGAAAACTGTGCGTTTGCTCGTTTCTTTTTGTATCATTTGGGTCATGCCAAAAAGAAAGAAGGATAGCCTTAACATACCCGGAGTAGGGAAAAATCCGTATGATATTCTTGAGAAAGATTACACCGTCCTTCCTTAGAATCGTAAAATCTCACGTTACAACTCCGACCATTGTAAATCACGTATGCAATCTCTCTTAAACGTAAACCTTGTTACGTGCTAGAGAGAATGTAAATTCCTCAGATTGTTAAGATTGGTTATTGACTTTTGGTTGATTTGAATGTTCATCTTTTTCACCTTGCATCTATCATATCATGCATCTTTAGGATTTGCGTGCATCTGAACTACCACACTTATTTACTGGAATTTTTCAACTCTACTACTTGCTGGAGGTAAATTTCCTCTTATGTTATTTTGGAATTTTTGATTATCTCTCATATACTCTGTTGGTGTTTCATGCATCTTTATATGCTGAATTCTTGATGGTGAAGTGGATAAGTTATTTGATTTGATACCTTAGAAGACCAAATAATATTATAAAGGGAATGTAATCCTTGTAAGTACTTAATAATGTGACACATTGCTTCATATCATATGAGTCATTTGGTGGCTTTATTAACCATTTCATGAGCTTCCACGTTGGGGCCTTTGTCCCCACTTATTAATTATCCACAAATACCTAATTACATGGTTAATCTCTCATTAAATCAATAGTTAACCAATTACCCACATAATTAAGAATTATCTTAAATTATTTAGAATACTACTCCTTTTTAACACACCTTATACACCTTACTATCATGGTCATGTGGTACCTTGTGTGGTACTAGTCCATAAATACTGGGTATTTTAGCTCGGGCCATATTTTATCCCAAAATGTCAAACTTCGTCGAAATTCATTTCTTTCGATTCGTTTACCCTTTCTACTTCACAAATTTACTTATCACTTATTTGAAATAGCGTAATACTTATAAACCCAAAATAATCTCATTCCCGAACTTTCATCAATTTACTTATGGCGTACTTTTATGTACGAAAATATGGGGTGTAAACACAACCCACTACTGGGCGCTATGAATTGCGCAGTGAGCCTACATAAAGTTCTTCTATTGATTCTGATGCACAAAGTCAGGGTTCCGATCCCTCCTCTTCAGCTACTCCTCTGGCACCTATTAATACAGATGATGATGGCGATGATTACTGTTGATACCCAGTTTTTTCTCAAAATATTTTAAAATTGCATATATAGCTTCAAAATCATGTATCAATGGCAATTGATATTTTTTTAATAATTTTCCTATATATTAATTAAACTATTCATTATTTTATTTCCAATAAATAATTATAAAATTGCATTACAAATAATTTCAAAAGAATTTCTTGGTTTCATTAATTATTTAGGGTCCTACTAAGACCAAATTATCTCATAATTAGACAAATTGGCACATTTTGGCTATAATTGTAATAATTTTGCAATTATAGCTCAATCATATGATTTTATCTATTTTTTATCCAGAAATTAATCATTTATATTTTTTAATACTAAGTAATCATTTTTAACTATTTTCTATGCATGAAATTCAGTTTTCACAATTATTAGCTATTTTATAAATTATTTATTTAATTTAATTAGGTATTTAACAAATGGCCACTTGTATTTCAATTATATACTAAATTAATCTGATCCCAACCCAATTAAAAAATGGCCCAAAGACCCCAAGCCCAACACCTAAGTCCTACCTGACCCAATCCACGTTTAATCTGGACCGTTGATCAATTTTGATCAACGGCCCGGATTCACCCTTTCCTAATTTAACCCTAATGACCTCCCCCTTCCCCTCTCATGTCCCTCTCACTCCCTCCGCCGTTCACTCTCTCATCTCTCTCAAAACTCCCTCTACTAAAACGTACTTTGTTCTCACCGACCGTCGACTTGCCGGTCATTATGGTGGTCTCACCACCCCCTAGCCCCATGGCTCGCCTTCCTACGCCAGGTATTGCTGCCTTGATGTCCTCAAAGGAACCAGAAGGCGGTTCACTCATATCCCATGGTTCTCATGTCATTCTCTGTCCATCCATGGCCGTCCGAGTAAGATTGTACCATTTCCGGCTAGAACCAGTGGTTTCTAAGCCGTTTATCCTTCTTTTTGGGTCATCTCTATGAAACCCTAACTACTAGCCTTTGATTTTATTAGATCTATAATAGCTATAGGCGTATTATGAGTTATTCTGCTATTTTCGTTAAAGGTTTTCCGATTTTCCTAAAACGATTCTTCATCTTCAAAACTAGGGTTCTTAAACCCCTTTTCAAAACGGTGTTCCCTATGATTTCTAGTATTATTCTAGGATTTTACTATGTTTAAGCGTTTATTTGAGCTTTTCCCTTTTTGTCTGATTTATTTTGTTAAAGCCCTAAGTTCTTGGTTTTAATCCTAGATTCTAAGTGTGCCTTTGATAATATGTCTGTTCAATATGTATACGTGCCTGATTTTCATGAGCATCTTGAGTTTCTTGTGATTTTACCCTATTTTTGCCTATTAGGATTTCTGATTCTTCACTTACTCTGCCTATATCATGTCTATGTTGTTGGTTCAGACTATGCTATATATGAATCCCTAATTTTAATATGATTTTACCGTACTCGGATTCTTAGGGTTTTGATTTTGCCTATTGTATGTTGATTACGCTTATTCTCATAAATTTGTGTTAAGTCAGTACTATTTCCTACTTTTGAATCTTCGAATCTTTGTGATTGATCCTTCACTGAATTCGCACAATATTCTCTACTAATTCTTGAGCATTTTCCTTAACTAAGATAGGTTGATTTCCTGTTTCTCCTTGCTTGTATCATGTTTATCCCTCTCTTGTGTGATATTGTCCTTTGACTAATATTGATTTCTTGTAATTGGTACCCCACTCATCTCTTATGATAATTTTCTTACTGATTTCCAGCATTTAAGTTATTTCTTGCCTTATTTCTATGGTTGATTCTACTGCCAAACTAATTCATATATATTTTCCTTAAATAGAATTCTGAACTTGGACTTACTTACATGATCTATACGTATACTATACTTATGCTACTTCCTTATTTGTTATAATCAGCTTTGTACGATTTCCTTCCTTATTTTATCACCTGCTTATTACCGTTTGAGTATGACCCCTTAATTATAGGAAGTCCTTATACTAATTTGATTCTAATTGGCATATATATCTATAATTACTGTTGAACTATTATTTTTACCTTATTTTGCTACCAGTTTTCGAACTATAAGTACCTTGCTCTTTCACTAGCACAAAGACACGAACACACACAGATTGTTCAAAAACTCTCTCTCTCTCTCTCTTACACAAAAGTTTTCTTCTACTCTCTTTTCTATAGCTACTATACTCTTTGGTTCTTCACTTTGTGTTTGCTCTCTTCTACACTGGTATGTCGTGATTTCAATTTAAGTTTCAAAAACAACATGTTTATTTTGCCACTTCAATTCATTATCTTTCCAGTCTGTTTTTACTTATGGTTTTGTTGTTCAACCTGCAACTAGTATGTCTACTTTATTGCTTATCAGCATGCTTCTAAATGTGTCCCCTTCCTTAGACTCAGCATGTTTATAAAATGTTATCTCCTTTTAGACTCTACTTCAATTATGTTTCTCTGATTACTAGACTTTTCTGTGGTAAAACAATTTGTACCTTATGATTACTTGGTTATGTGTAAGTTTGAAATACATGCTACCTTAATCCTTTGAATCCCCTTAGGATTTCTTTGATTTTGAACCTATGTGTGACTCTACCTACTATGTGCTTATCCTTATATGCTCTATACTTGTCTCAAATTCCTCATTACCCTGTTTGTGGTTGCTGAACTTGTCTTAGTTCTTTGTCCTATGTGTGTTGTTGAGCTTGTTTGAGCCTGAGATTGGTATGTTGTTTGTTATGATTTCCCTACTCTCTTCAAACTGTTTCATTGAATAAATTCCTCTAGTGTTTTTGCAAAACTCATTTCAAACCAGTCTTTCTTGTTTAAACTTTTTTCCTACTCAAATGTTTTCAAAACTATGTCAAGCACTCTCACTCTACTCTTAGACATCTAAGTTCTGCCCCTCTAATGCGTGACTGCCTTGAGATCCCTATGAGATCTCTCTGAACTCTGATGCATTAGAGCTGGTCCTTCCACACTGCACTTACTCAACTATGATTATGAAATCTGGGTGTGAGCAGTGCCTGGGATCCCTTGAGGCCCTTAGGGAACTATGACACACCCGGATTATGTGAAAGGTTGTGACACCATTTAGCATTGGGAATTCTGGAAGTCTGGCCTATTTGAATGCTCCTTATAGTGTAACTTCTTATTTTTTTATCTAGTTATATAATTCATGAAACAATGGTTTATAATAATTTATTGTAAACAAATATTGGGGATAGATAGTGAAGACGGGAAAGGGTAGCTATACATGTTATAGATATCAAAGGGTAGGAACCATGCTCCTAGGTTTACATTTCTTTTGTGCGCAATAGAATTCATGTTTAGGACTAATACGTGTGAAGCATATCATGCATTATTACCATGCCTCCTAGGTTTCTATATATTGTTTTCAGCATCTCATTTTAACATTATTGCTTTATCACATAGAAATCCTGTCTTTAGGATAAATGACAACATTGACACCAACCATGCATATTTTGAGACCACGTCTAATGCTGTAACCTGCTGTGCATCTAGAAATCCTGCTCTAGGAAACTCTGCGATCATGTTGTGAATTTAGAAATCTTGCTTTTAGGAATTCTGCATACAAATCACTCTGCCTTATATATGAATATTAGATACCATGTTTAGGATCTTGTTCGTACTCGCTCAATTACACCTAGCTTAACTACGGATGCATGAGGAATGATATAAAAACAATTTCACTCTGTTTCTAAACAACTGGCAATAATCTTGTACTTTGCAGCACCTAGAACAGAATGTTTAGGTAAACAATTTATAACAGTTTTCCTTAATAATTCTGGTAACTACTGTACACTGTCCCACGCCTCGGCAAACCTTAGGTGATTAAAACTGCTAAAACTGGGAACTGCCTCTTTGTGTTTGCTGCTTAATGCCTAACAGGCTTAAAATAACTAGGCAAACTGATTTGGGCTCCTCTTTTGAATTCATAAAACTAAGTTTGCTTACCTCTCGTATTCTGATACTCACTTAGACATCATGTCTTAGGATCCTGATCAATAACACTGCCCTTTTTTTGTGGTTGAGTCGTGCTGCTTATATGCATTATATGAGGAGGTGAACCTAAGCCTTTTTACCTGCCCCTTCTTGTTTTATGTGCTGAATTCCTATGTGTTATTGCTTATCGCCTTAGTATTATCTCCTTTAAACCTTAAGGGGTCTGTCTAGAACTGCCCATAGGTAGAGGTCCTAAATTCCTCCAGGGCCATTAAGAAGGGACGGGTAACAGCACGCATAGAGGTCGCTAAATAACACTCGCTTAATAACCGCTATGAGGTGGGAACGGTATATATGGATATGATGACTGGTGCGCTAATGCCTCGTGTATCCCCTTTCTGAGGAGTGATTACCGAGCATTGTACTTATGTGATCCTATAGGATAAACAACCTAGGACTCCCCCTTGTCCTTTACATATGTGTTTAGATTATAATTCTTTCAAAAATCTTACTTAGACCTCAATCTTTGTCAAACGTGTTTTCACATGTGTGCTTAGACTGCGAACTTTTTCCAAAACCCTTACTTGTTTAAACTTTAATTGCCTATCTGCTACTTGCTTAAATTCACAAAGTTGTTTGGCCGGGAACCAACATTGTGGACTCTGAGGGGTGCCTAACACCTTCCCCTTGGAGTAATTTCAAGCCCTTACCCTATCTCTTGTTATCCAAATCTATGTTTGTAAATGACCCGCAGTAGGTGCCCTAACGCACCTTAATTCGTTAGGTGGCGACTCTCCGATTCCTTGTATACCCTTTTCCCAAGGAAACGAGTTGTTCCAATAATGTCAAGACCCTGACTAATCCGAAAGGAGGAGTTAAAAAGGGGGTGTGACAGCATGGCGACTCTATTGGGGATTTCTAGGCTTTTACAATTTCAAACGACTTTGTGAATTTGCACCTCTTCCCTTTCCCCTTATGTGCAATTAATTGTTTATTTACTTCAAGTATTTAATTTTTCTCAAAGGCAAAAACTGACATGTTTCCTTGTTTCCCTTTATAATCGCTTTTTCAATTACAATTGTTGTATTTACTGCTTTCACAATGTGCAAATACATGACTACATTCCTTTAATTGATTATTTATTGCATAATCATGCTCAACATCATACTCCACTCATGCCAAAACAAATCTTATAGCAACTCTTGATAAGTGGTCACGCCCTTCCTATTTCATATCACCCCTAAATTCAGAAAGGCTTATTTGTGGTAAAACTAGTCAATCAGCGGTTCAGTTGACGGTTCCGTGCCTTCCCCCTTGAGTTGTACGCTCAAGGTACCAGTCTAAAACCCCATAGAAACCTTACTCTGTTATACTGTACATGCATCATGGTCAGACCTAGCTGGGTTAATGTGTTGTCCACAGAATGACCCTTAAAGATAGCCTTGTCCAAAGTCCATCGGATTTTTCATAATCCCAATGGACATAATCACGTTTTGTGCATTTATTTGGAGAACTAAATTCTTGTATGCTAATAATAAATGTTAAATAGTCGAGTCTGGTGGGGGTAAGGGCCTAACTATGTTTGTCATGCAGACATATGAGGCACGAAGTCCCTAGATTCGGCATGGTCAGCAACATCCACCCAAAGCTCCTAAACTGGTGGGAGGATCTTCACTATAGCGATAAGAATTTCGTCAGGAAATACTTGGGTAACTTACCGTACCTCCTAGACTCCAACCCAAAGACATTATTCTGGGATAACGAAAGAGACGTCTTCCGCTTTGGGGACATTGAAATGACACCGTTGCTAGAGGAAATAGGAGGACTGGCGGGGTTAGTCTGGGAAACCCCTGGGTTATTGGTGCCTAAAAACCGCACAGGCAAAGGTTTTTTGAAAATGATGGGTCTAAAGGACGCTGAGTTAGAATGTTTGAAGCATTCATACATCCCTTTTGAGTATTTATATGAAAGGTACGGTCACAAAAAATCATACCGTACCTACCACGATGAATTTTCCATTACGTCTCAACGATACATTCACCATAGGGTATTTTTCTTCATTGTTTGCTTCCTGGGATTAATCGTGTTTCTAACAAAGAAGGAAAGGATTCACACTAGGTTAGCTATTGTAACCAAGACTTTGATGGAGGGAATTGACGAGAAAACTTTTAGCATTGTCCCAATGATCATAGCACATATTTACCGAGCTCTAGAATGTTGTCAAAGAGGAGCTAAACACTTCGAGGGTTGCAACTTGTTACTACAACTGTGGCTCTTAAAACATCTCCAAAAGGGTCAGTACCAGCAAGAATTTCCGCGAAGGGCATGGAACGACCATATCGCTTTCCACCACCCTAAAAGAATGACATGTATTCCTGATAGATTTGCTCAGCCCGAGATTGCCAAAGAATGGGTAGAGTTCTTTGATAATCTGACTGAGGAGCAGGTACAATGAATGTTTGAGTGATTTCCAATGGATGAATTCATTTTTAGGTCTAGGGATGCACCACACTTCGTGCTAATCGTACTGCGCGGAATATATCCTTACGTTCCTCTCCGAGTTATGAGACAAGCAGGCAGGAAAAAAGTTGTGCCAAGGGTCGACAAGATGAGCCATTTCCGAGCTGACTTCCAAGATGATGATATATCCTACAAGTGCCAAGCACAACATATGTGGCACTGCAAGATCATAATGGAAAAGGACACGATTGAACTAGATAGGTATCATGCAGGTTGTGCGCCTTTCTACTCAGGGTGGTTAGAAGCCAACTGGGATGGTTTAGTCAAGGCCACAAAATCATACATGAGAGTGTCGAGGCTCAGGTCAAGTACAATCGGCTGCGCAAGAGGATTCATGAGTGTGAAAATGAGCACCATGAGATACATGAAACCAACAAGAGATTGATTGAAGAATGGAAAGACACGACCGTCTGTTCCAACAACAAGCTAGAATACTTGGAGCGAGGCATAATCGAGTTGGAAGGTAAGATCATCAAGAGGGTTGAAGACTGTCAGAAAGTTGAGGGGAATGAAGGTGGACATCTGGCTAGAGCATACCTGCTGCTAGGACTGCGCGAGCTGGGGAATCTGTTCGATGGAATCAAAGATGCCGAATCTGGGGAAGGTCCTTCTGGGACCAAGTAGGATAGGATTTCCTTTTTCGCTTTATCAATGTAATAAGGCCAATGGCCATTAGTGACTTTATTTCTTGCTTATTATTTTAGTGTCGTTTTGGATTCGTCTATTTTTACATTAATGAAATGAGGCATTTTGGCATTTAAGTTCTCCAAATCAATTTGTCGCTAGGCCTTCCTCGGGCACAACGAGGCTCCTAAATTAGGACACGCTTTATATTCTCGCACTATGTGTTTAAATACCGCAATACCTTTTCATAATCCTCACTGACTTGGCTACCTTTTTGTTTTTGTTTTCCTTCTTTTTTATTATTCAACTCCCCAAAGGTTGGTTCGTGCACTCTGGCATCATCATCATACTACACAAGATCTAGGGACCCTCCACCCTCTCCTCATCCTAGTCCTCCTAAAGGCAAAAGCAAAAGCAAAGGGAAAATGAAAGATTTGAGCAATATCAGGAAAGAGAATACAGTTGAACGAACAGAGGCTGATGACAGTTAGGGTATTCAGGTTCAGAATGAGGTTATGTCGCAACTTGAGCAGAGGTTGTTGAAGCTCCAAGGAGAGCTGGAGCAGGTCCGAAATTTGGAAAACTTATCCTTCACACTCAGTGTTCCAGATGTCAACCATCCTGACACCCAAAATCCCATACTTCCTCAGAATACCCCAAACAAACAGAATCCTCCCACGACTCATTACCACATAACTCCACCGAAAAATCCAAATCTTCAACCATAATACAATGCTTTCCACACTCTAAGAAATACTCCATTACTCGTCCCCGAGCCACAAAACTCCACAAATGAACACCTTTACACCTAGGCGCCGGGCCATCACAAAAACCCCATCTACGTGGAGACTCTACCACACTCCACCCAACCCATTTCATACACGCCCGAATCCAGTGAAAAGGATCGGCTTATCAAGAATTTGGCTGAAGAACTTAAGAAGCTAACTAGCCGAGTGCAAGGTGTTGAGGGAAGTAAGGGAGTTGAAGGGATGAACTACGAAGATATCTGCATAAAGCTCGATGTCGAACTGCCCGAGGGGTACAAACCTCTAAGTTTTGATGTTTGAAGGTACAGGTGCTCTGAGGGTCCATCTGAGCACCTACTGTGATAAATTGGTGGGAGTGGGAAAAGACGAGAAGATTAGCATGAAGTTGTTTATGAGGAGCCTCACAGGGGATGCTCTGTCTTGATACATCATCCAAGACCCAAAGAAGTGGTCCAACTGGGTGAACATGGTGTCTGACTTCATGGACCGTTTCAGGTTCAATACAGAGAATGTGCCAGATGTGTTTTATATTCAGAATCTTAAGAAGAATCCCACGGAAACTTTTCGCGAGTATGCTGGAGATCTGAAGCAGCTAAGGTCAGGCCTGCTCTAGATGAAGAACATATGAACAAATTCTTTTTCCGAGCACAAGAACCACAATATTATGAGCGGCTGATGGTAATTGAAAATCACAAATTCTCTCACATTATCAAGTTGGGTGAGAGAATTGAGGAAGAGATTAAAAGCGGAATGGTTACAAATTTTGAAGCATTGCAGGCTACGAACAAGGCCCTAAATCTAGATGTGTGTCTAAGAAAAAAGATGTGGGAGCTGTAATGGTTGCACAGAGGACTAAATCCCCACTAAAATATCAAACCTACCAAACACCCCCACTCACATATCAACCAGCACCAACATACCAAGCACCATTGCCCACATACCAGTCAGCACCTCCACCAACATATCAGACATCTCCCCCACCTACTTATCAGCCAATATCTCCTAGATATTCCCAACCAGCTCATGTTTACCATACCTACAACTCTCAACCATCCCACTACCAGTCACCCCCTGTTTGCCAAAATTTCCCGAGACCTCGACCCAAATTTGATCGCATGCCTGATAAACAACACACCGCCATCGTTGAGCCTATTGACCAGCTGTATGAAAGACTGAAAGCTGGTGTTTACGTCACTCCTATCCCTGTTGTGACCCCTGAGAACCACTCTCAATGGGTTAATCCAAATAAGACATGTACATACTATTCCGGCATGAAGGGACACACAGTTTATGAATGCCGCTCACTGAAAGATAAGATACAATCTCTGATTGACAATAAGGTCATTCTAGCAAAGGAATCTACTCCCAATGTCCGCAACAATCTTCTCCCAAACCACAAGGGTGGAGGCATTAACATGATTGAGGTAGAATAAGATTGGGACCCAGAGGGGTCGATCGGGTTGATCATAGAAGTTGATGACCCAAAGAAGCCAGTAGTCACATTGAATCCCATTATTGTCTAGATTCGTCCATTAGGAGATGATGAGGTAGTTGCGTCAGTCCCATTCAAGTTTGAAATGGCACCACCCGTAGATGCACCTGTGCCATTCGAGGTTGAAGTTATGCCACCTGCTAAGGCACCTATTCCATTCGAAGTGAAAGTAGTTGCACCAATCACAGTGGCGGTATCAACCACGCCACCCTTTTACACCAATGCTATACCATGGGATTATGTAGCCGAGGCAAGAAGGAAAGGCAAAATCAAGTTAGAAGAAGCTACTGCTTCACAGGGAATGACAAGGACTGGCAGGGTCTATACACCTGAACACTTGACAGAGTCCAGTAAACAAGATTCCAACAGGACACCTATTATTGAGACAGGACCAGACGATATCTGGAGGAAGGTGCAAGCCAAAGAATACTCAGTCATTGATCAGTTGAACAAAACCCTAGCCTAGATATCCATTCTGTCATTGCTAAAAAATTCAGAGACGCACAGAAATGCTTTGATGAAAGTGTTGAACGAAGCATATGTGCCAAATAACATCACCTGCGGGGAAATGGCCAATATGGTAGGTCAAGTGCTGAAAGTCATAAGATCACTTTCCACGAGGATGAGCTGCAACCTGATGGGTTAAGTCATAACAAAGCACTGCACATCACCGTGCAATGTGAGGACTACTCCATCACCAGGATTCATATTGACGGGGGATCCAGCCTCAACATCTATCCATTGACGACACTTAAGAAATTTGGCAAGGGATTGTACGAGATAAGAGAAGGGTCTATGAATGTGAAAGCTTTCGATGGTTCTCAAAGGTCCACCATCAGTGACATCATACTTTGTTGGCAAATGGGACCTACGTGGTTCGAAGATGTTTTTCAGGTGATAGACATATCAGCGTCCTACAACCTGTTATTAGGACGACCATGGATATATGCCGCTGGGGCCGTGGCATCGACATTGCATCAGGAAGTAAAATTTGAATGGAACCACAAGGAAGTAATCATCCATGGGGACGGAAGCAATCATATCTAGAGTCGCCAAACCATCCCGGTTGTTGAAGGTAGAAGAAGGCTGGGTGGAGAAACCTACCACCATACTGAACAAGTCAACCCAATAGACAAAGACAAATGGTGGGACAGTAATATCACAAGCATACTAAACTGGAGTGGATACGAGCCTGGGAAAGGACTCGGTAAGGATCTTCAGGGGATTTCCAAGCCAATACAGCTGAAGCGCCATGGCACCACTTTTGGTCTGGGATACAAGTATACATGGCAAGAGTACAATAACTGGTCGCCACTATGGCGTGGTCCTTATTACCCATTGGAACAGCCGATACATCATATGGAGCATATCTATCAGCATGCCGATATTATGTGGGGGTCATAAGAAGAAGAAGCACTGGCAACCCTAAAAAACCTATTCTTGAAAGATGATGATAAGGACTGTTGCGTCATTGTAGAGGAGGAGGAAGAGGAAGGCCCTTCCATCCAAGATGTGAGCAAAGGATCATTCCTTAATAACTGGACTGTCAGAACATCCAGGGGCCGACGAGTCCTGGGGTAGCAAGGCTGAACAAGCATTATTTATTTTACGTTTGCTAAATGATTTTCTTTTCGCATTTTTATTCCCACAAAAAGATCTTCAATGTTCTAAAACATATTTTCAATTATCAAAAGCACTTTTATGTTTTTATGAATAAAATATTTATTATTATCATTTTTCTCTCATTACTTTATCTATACAGCATTACTATTTCCTATCTTGATGAACCACTGACTGTGACATGCAACGAGACAACGCGACAAAAGTCAGTGATTCAGCAGAAGAGGATGATAGCATACCTGATGAAATTGTCAAGGAGGTTGAGAATTTTGAGAACATACCTAAGTCCAACCTGAATGAGACTGAGGTCGTCAACCTGGGAGATTCAGAAATTGTCAAAGCAACTCGCATCAGCATTCATTTGTTACCATCAGAGAAAGAGGAATATACACAGTTCTTGAATAAGTATGAAGATATATTTGCATGGTAGTACGATGACATGACTGGTCTGAGTACATCTATTGTGTCTCACAAATTACCAACCAATCCAATGTTCCCGCCGGTAAAGCAAAAGCTCAGAAAGTTCAAGCCTGACATGAGTTTGAAAATCAAAGAGGAAGTTACCAAGGAAATCAACGCCAAGGTCCTCAGGGTAGTTGAGTATCCAACATGGTGAGCCAACATTGTGCCAGTACCCAAGAAGGATGGGAAGGTCAGAGTTTGGGTCGACTATCGGGATATCAACCGGGCCAGTCCGAAAGATGATTTCCCATTACCAAACATACACATTCTGATTGACAATTGCGCCAAGCATGAACTTAAGTCGTTAATGGGTTGCTTCGCCGGTTACCATCATATTTGGATGGATGAGGAAGATGCTGAGAAAACAGCTTTCATTACGCCGTGGGGAGTATACTGCTATACGATGATGTCGTTCGGCCTGAAGAATGATGGGGCGACCTATATGAGAGATATGACCACTATCTTCCACAATATGATACACAAAGAGATCGAAGTATATGTGGACGATGTCATTATCAAGTCCAAGAAATCCACTGACCACATAGTAGATCTGAGAAATTTCTTCAATAGGTTGCGGAAATACAATCTGAAACTAAACCCCGCAAAGTCTGCATTCGAGGTTCCAGCAGGGAAATTGCTCGGGTTCATCGTCATTCGTCGAGGGATAGAATTGGATCTGTCAAAGGTCAAAGCCATCCAAAAGTTACCACTGTCGAGGAACAAGAAAGATGTGATGAGTTTCCTAGGCCGCCTTAACTACATCAGCCAGTTCATAGCTCAATCCACGGTCATATGTGAACCAATCTTCAAGATGCTGAAGAAAGTTGTTGCGACCAAATAGACCAAGGATTGTCAAAAGGCCTTCGACAGAATTAAGGAGTACTTGTCAACACCGCCAGTCTTGGTACCGCCAGAGCTAGGTAGACCTTTGATACTATACCTCGAAGTGTTAGATGGAGCTTTCGGCTGCGTTCTGGGGCAACACGACGAGGCGGGGAGAAAAGAGCAAGCCATTTATTATATAAGTAAGAAGTTCACTCCGTACGAGGCTCGGTACTCTCCGTTTGAACATACATGTTGTGCTCTAACCTAGGTTGTACAAAATTTGAGGCATTACTTTTGTGCCTACACAACATATCTCATATCAAGGATGGATCCTTTGAAGTACGTCTTTGAGAAACCATGCCCACTGGCAAGCTGGCCAAGTGGCAAATCCTGTTGAGTGAGTTCGACATTGTCTATGTGACTCAAAAAGCAGTCAAGGGACAAACGTTGGCAAGCCATCTTGCTGAGAACCCCGTGGGCGGAGAATACGAACCCCTCAAAACGTATTTTCCCGATGAAGAAGTGTCATTCATAGGAGAAGATATTGCAGAATCCTATGACGGGTGGAGAATGTTGTTCGATGGCGCAACAAATTTCAAAGGAGTCGGCATTGGGGCCATCCTGGTATCAGAAAACGGCCAACATTATCCGGTATCCGCTAAACTCAGATTCCCCTGCACCAACAATATGGCGGAATATAAAGCCTGCATCTTAGTGCTCAACATGTCCATTGACATGAATGTTCAGGAACTGCTAGTAATTGGTGACTCACACTTGCTAATACACCAAGTACAAGGAGAATGGGCTACTAAGAATTCCAAGATATTGTCGTATATGCACCACGTGCAAGAATTGAGAAAGAGGTTCACGAAGACGGAATTTCGGCACGTCCCCAGAATTCAGAACGAGTTCGTCGATGCGTTGGCCACTTTATTATCCGTGATACAACATCCAGATAAGAATTTCATCGACCCTATTTCGGTGAAGATCCATAGCCAGCCGGCCTACTATGCCCATGTTGAAGAGGAAGCAGACGAAAAACCATGGTTCCATGACATCAAGGAGTATTTTTCAAAGGGAGAGTGCCCAGAGCTTGCAAATCATGCTAAAAATGCACGCTCCGGAGATTGTCCAATAGTGTCTTTCATAGCGAAGGAATCCTGTACAGAAAGACTCCCGATTTGGGATTATTAGGATGTGTTGATGCAAAGGAAGCCTCCAAATTGCTCGAGGAGATCCACGCTGGGACCTGCAGCCCACATATGAATGGTTTTGTTTTGGCCAAGAAGATAATCAGAGCCGGTTATTTCTGGATGACTATGGAAACGGACTGCATCAAATATGTCCGAAATGCTACCGATATCAGGTACATGCAGATATGATAAAGGTACCCCCAAATGAGCTCAATGCAACAAGCTCACCTTGTCCGTTCGCCGCCTGGGGAATGGACGTCATTGGACCGATCGAGCCTACCGCCTCCAATGGACACAGGTTCATCTTGGTAGCAATTGACTATTTCACTAAATGGGTCGAAGCAGCATCTTACAAAGCGGTGACTAAGAAAGTCGTGGCAGTCTTTGTCCGCGGCCGTATTGTTTGTTGGTTCGGAGTTCCAGAATCAATCATCATCGATAATGTTTCCAATCTCAACAGTGACATGATGAAAGCCATGTGTGAGACTTTCAAAACAAAGCACAAGAATTCTACAGCATATAAACCTCAGATGAACGGAGCTGTAGAAGCCGCCAACAAGAACATCAAGAAGATATTGAGAAAGATGATAGAAAAGCACAAACAGTGGCACGAGAAGCTATCATTTTCCTTATTGGGATACCGCACCATAGTCCGGACATCAACTGGGGAAACTCCTTACTTGCTGGTTTATGGTACAGAAGCTGTCATTCCCGCTAAAGTAGAGATTTCTTCCTTGAGAATCATACAAGAAGCTGAGCTCAGCGATGCAGAATGGGTAAAAAGTTGTAATGAGAAACTAGCCCTTATAGACGGGAAAAGGATGAATGCAATATGTCATGGTCAACTTTATCAGAATAGAATGTCCACAGCTTTCAACAACAGAGTCAAGCCGAGACAGTTCACACCGGGGAAGTTGGTGTTAAAGAAAATATTTCCACATCAAGATCAAGCTAAAGGGAAATTCTCTCCCAACTAGCAAGGTCCGTACATGGTTCACCGGGTATTTACAGGAGGAGCACTTATACTTGCAGAAATGGACGGAGAAGTCTGGCCAAAGCCAATCAATTCAGATGCAGTCAAACGATACTATGTGTAATTCTTTATGCTTTGACCAGATTCCCATTTAAGAAGGGATATGTAGGCAGCTTTATGGGTTCAGTCACAATTCAATAAAAAATAATTTCCCCCGCAATTGGAAACTAGGGCAGAGTTTTGAGGAGGATCCTCAAAATTTCGAAGAACGTTCAGCCAATCGCCGCATACACAACTGTCAGAAGCGCCAACCCATCAAACTAGGGAAGAATTTTGAGGAGGACCCTCAAAATTCCGTATCATGAGACGTTGCAATGTCTTGAGTCATGAAATGGTCGTCGGTTCATCTAAATTTTGGGAAAATATGTTTTTCATCTCTTTCTTATGTCGTTAACAAAATCATGCATGCTTATTTTTAAAACATAGCTTTTTTTAGCAAGCGCTACCCCGATGATATGAACAAGATCATCAGACTAAGTATACAAGTCAAGGAGAGCCAGTAAGGATACAAACCAACCTTCCCCATTTACAGAACTCACGATTTTTTTTTTGGATGCAGGAACAAAGAATAAACACGCAGAGAAGTCACAAATTTAAACACAGTTTCGAAGACTAGATTTACGGTCCACACAAAGAACGAACTTGTTCAAAGTCATGTAAACCATCGCACTTTCCGACATTTGCTATCATCACAAACAAACAATGCTCCGCAGTCACAATGCTCACAACAATCACAATATCGCAGTCTACTACCAGCTAAGAAATTTTACTGTCATTTATTTAAATTTTCTGCATGGGTTAAACTCTGCCTCCATTTGCATAGGGCTAATCTTCTGCCTTCATTTGCATGAGACTAAGCTCTATCTGCATTTGCATAAGGCTAACTCTCTGCCTCCATTTGCATAAGGCTAACTTTATGCCTTCCTCTGCATAAGGCTAACTTTATGCCTTCCCTTGCATAAGGCTAACTTTCAGCCTTCCTCTGCATGAGGCTAACTTTCTGCCTTCCCTTGCATAAGGCTAACTTTCTGCCTTCCTTTGCATAAAGATAACTTTCTGCCTTCCTATGCATAAGGCTAACTTCTTGCCTTCCCTTGCATAAAGCTAACTTTCTGCCTTCCCTTGCATAAGGCTAAGCTCTGCCTTCATTTTCATGAGACTAAGATCTGTCTCCATCTCACATGAGGTTAAGCTTTATCTCCATCTGCATGAGGTTAAGCTCTACCTCCATCTGCATAAGGATAACTTTCTGCCTTCCTCTGCATAAGGCTAATCTTCTGCCTTTATTCTGCATGAGGCTAAGCTCTGCCTCCAATTTAATTTTTCACCGAGATTAAGCGCTGTCTCTCAAGCATTATTTACTTTTCTTCTCTTTCGGGCTAAACTCTACCCTCCATTTCCCCAAGACTAAGCTTTGTCTTGAGAAATTCATATTATTGCATATCATGGGCTGAAATGTCACCAACTTGTCCAAAGGAGTCATTGTTCGGAGGCACCATCTTCATGGCCCGCGAACACCATGTCATGGTCCGAGGATCTCTCAATCTTGCATATCATTATTCAAAGGCATCATTTTTCGGAGGCACCATCTTCATGGCCCGAGAACACCATGTCATGGCCCGAGGATGTCTCAATCTTGCAAATCATTATTCAAAGGCGTCATTGTTCGGAGGCACCATCTTCATGGCCAGAGAACGTCATTTCATTGCCTGCGAATCTCTCATCAAACAATTCATGCCCCAGGACGTCATGGTCTAAAGACGTCATCCTTAACCGTCCAAAGACAACATTCATAGTCCGACGGGAACCTACATCATGTTTAAATTTATGCACAGTATACACTAGTATTGCTTTATTTTGCAGGTAACCCGACGAGCGACGACTATCCCAGCAGGAGCGATCCCGCTCCATTTCTCCCAGCCATATCGAACATAACCATTCCCGTAAACCGGTTACTCGTCCAGCCCTAGATGTTGCGCCCGTTATTGTAATGATTTCACTAGTATACTTCGCCAATGGATTTGGAACTATATACGACTTGATTCCTGTAAAACCAGGGATATGTAGGCAACTCAAAAACTAGGATGCGGCCTAAATCTCTCAAACCGTTTCGTTCGGTCAAAATTGGACATCATGTCTTTACCTGACAAACTCTTTCATCCTTTCCGGGTAAAGAGGGGTAGTTGTTGATACCCAATTTCTCCTCAAAATATTTTAAAATTGCATATATAGCTTCAAAATCATGTATCAATGGCAATTGATATTTTTCCATAAATTTCCTATATTTTCATTAAATTATTCAGCATTTTATTTTCAATAAATAATTGTAAAATTGCATTCCAAATGATTTCAAAAGCATTTCTTGGTTTCATTAATTATTTAGGGTCCTACTAAGACCAAATTATCTCATATTTATCCAAATAGGCACCTTTTGGCTATAATTGCAATAACTTTGCAATTATAGCCCAATCATATGATTTTATACTATTTTTATCCAGAAATTAATCATTTGTATTTTTAATTCTAAGTAATCATTTTTTAACTATTTTCTATGCATGAAATTCATTTTGCGCAATTATTAGCTATTTTATAAATTATTTATTTAATTTAATTGGGTATTTAACAAATGGCCACTTGTATTTCAATTATAACCTAAATTAATCTGATTCCAACCCAATTAAAAAATTGCCCAAAGACCCCAAACCCAATACCTAAGTCCTCCCCGACCCAATCCGCGTTTAATCTGGACCGTTGATCAATTTTGATCAACGACCTAGATTCACCCTTTCCTAATTTAACCCTAATGACCTCCCCATTCCCCTCTGATTTCCCTCTTATTCCCTTCGTCGTTCACACTCTCATCTCTCTCAAAACTCCCTCTGCAAAAACCTAACTAGTTCTCACCGGCCTTCGACTTGCTGGTCATTATGGTGGTCTCACCACCCTCCTAGCCCCATGGCTCGCCTTCCTACGCCGGGTATTGCTGCCTTGAGGTCCTCAAAGGAACCAGAAGGAGGTTAACTCACCTCCCATGGTTCTCATGTCATTCTCCGGCCATCCATGACCGTCTGAGCAAGATTCTACCATTTCCGGCTAGAACCAGTGGTTTCTAAGCTGTTTCTCCTTCTCCTTGGGTCATCTCTATGAAACCCTAACTACTAGCCCTTAATTTTCTTAGATCTATAATAGATATGAGCGTATTATGAGTTATTCCATTGTTTTCCTTAAAGGTTTTCCTATTTTCCTAAAACGACTCTTCATCTTCAAAACTATGGTTCTTAAACCCCTTTTCAAAACGGTTTTCCCTCTGATTTCTTACATAATTCTAGGATTTTACTATGTTTAAGCGTTTATTAGAGCTTTTCCCCTTTTGTCTGATTTATTTTGTTAAAGCTCTAAGTTCTTGATTTTAATTCTAGATTCTAAGTGTCCCTTTGATAATATGTCTGTTCAATCTGTATACGTGCCTTATTGTCATGAGCACCCTGAGTTTCTTGTGATTTTACCCTATTTTTTCCTATTAGGGTTTCTGATTCTTCACTTCTTCTGCCTATAGCATGTCTATGCTGTTGGTTCAGACTATGCTCCATATGAATCCCTAATTTTTATATGATTTTACCCTATTCGTCTTCTTAGGGTTTTGATTTTGCCTATTGTATGTTAATTACGCTTATTCTCATAAATTTGTGCTAAGTCAGTACTATTTCCTACTTTTGAATCTTCGAATCTTTGTGACTGATCCTTCATTGATTTCGCACAATATTCTCAACTAATTCTTGAGCATTTTCCTTAACTATGATAGGCAGATTTCCTGTTTCTCTTTGCTTGTATCATGTTTATCCCGCTCATGTGTGATATTTTCCTTTGACTGATATTGATTTCCTGTAATTGGTACCTCACTCATCTCTTATGATGATTTTCTTACTGATTTCCAGCATTTAAGTTATTTCTTTCGTTATTCTATGGTTGAATCTACTGTCAAACTAATTCATATATATTTTCCTTAAATAGAATTCTAAACTTGGTCTTACTTACATGCTCTATACCTATACTATACTTGGTCTACTTCCTTATGTATTATAATCAGCTTTGTAAGATTTCCTTTCCTTATTTTATCACCTACTTATTACCGTTTGAGTATGACCCCTTAATTAAAGGAAGTCCTTATACTAATTTGATTCTAATTGGCATATACTTCTATAATTACTGCTGAACTATTATTTTTACCTTATTTTGCTACCTGTTTTCGAACTATAAGTACATTGCTCTTTCACTAGCACAAAGACACGAACACACACAGATTGTTCAAAAACTCTCTCTCTCTCTTACACAGAAGTTCTCTTCTGCTCTCTTTTCTTTGGCTACTATACTATTTGGTTCTTCACTCTGTGTTTGCTCTCTTCTACACTGGTATGTCTTGATTTCAATTTAAGTCTCAAAAACAACATGTTTATTTTGCGACTTCAATTCATTCTCTTTCTAGTCTGTTTTTACTTATGGTTTTGTTGTTCAACCTGCAACTAGTATGTCTACTTTATTGCTTATCAGCATGCTTCTAAATGTGTCCCCTCCCTTAGACTCAGCATGTTTATAAAATGTTATCCCCTTTTAGACTTTACTTCAATTATGTTTCTCTGATTACTAGACTTTTTTGTGGTAAAACAATCTGTACCTTATGATTACTTGGTTATGTGTAAGTTTGAAATACATGCTACCTTAATCACTTGAATCCCCTAAGGATTTCTTTGATTCTGAACCTATGTGTGACTCTACCTACTATGTGCTTATCCTTATATGCTCTATACTTGTCCCCATTTCCTCATTACCCTGTTTGTGGTTGTTGAACTTGTCTTAGTTCTTTGTCATATGTGTGTTGTTGAGCCTGTTTGAGCCTGAGATTGGTATGTTATTTGTTCTGATTGCCCTACTCTCTTCAAACTGTTTCATTGAATAAATTCCTCTAGTGTTTTTGCAAAACTCATTTCAAACAAGTCTGTCTTGTTTAAACTGTTTTCCTACTCAAATCATTTCAAAACTATGTCAATCACTCTCACTCTACTCTTAGACATCTAAGTTTTGCCCCTCTAATGTGTGACTGCCTTGGAATCCCTATGAGATCTCTCTGAACTCTGATGCATTAGAGCTGGACCTTCCACACTGCACTTACTAAACTATGGTTATAAAATCTAGGTGTGAGCACTGCCCGGGATTCCTTGAGGTCCTTAGGGAACTTTGACGCACCCGGATTATGTGAAAGGCTATGACACCATTTTGCATTGGGAATTCTGGAAGTCTGGCCTATTTGTAGGCTCCCTATAGTGTAACTTCTTATTTCTTATCTACTTATGTAATTCATGCAATAATTGTTTGTAATAATTTATTGTAAACAAATATTGGGATGGATAGTGAAAAAGGGGAAGGGTAGCTATACATGTTATAGATATCAAAGGGTAGGAACCATGCTCCTAGGCTTACATTTCTTTTGTGCACAATAGAATTCATGTTTAGGACTAATACGTGTGAAGCATATCATACATTATATACCATGCCTCCTAGGTTTCATATATACTGTTTTCAGCATCTCATTTTAACATTATTGCTTTATTACTTAGAAATTCTGCCTTTAGGATAAATGACAACATTGACACCAACCATGCATATTTTGACACCACGTCTAATGTTGTAACATGTTGTGCATCTAGAAATCCTGCTCTAGGAAACTTTGCGATCATGTTGTGCATTTAGAAATCCTGCTTTTAGGAATTTTGCATACAAATCACTCTACCTTATATATGCATATTAGATACCATGTTTAGGATCTTGTTCGTACTCGCTCAATTACACATAGCTTAACTACGGATGCATGAGGAATGATATAAAAATAGTTTCACTCTGTTTCTAAATAAGTGGCAACAATCCTGTACTTTGCAGCACCTGAACAGAATGTTTCGGTAAAACAATTTATAATAGTTTTTCCTTAACAATTCTGGTAACTACTGTACACTGTCCCACGCCTAGGTAAGCCTTAGGTGATTAAAACTGCTAAAACTGGAAACTACCTCTTTGTGTTTGTTGCTCAATGCCTAACAGTCTTAAAATCAGTAGGCAAACTAATTAGGGCTCCGCTTCTGAATTCATAAAACTAAGTCTGCTTACCTCTCGTGTCCTGATACTCACTTAAACATCATGTCCTAGGTTCCTGATCAATAACACTGCCCTTATTTGTGGTTGAGTCGTGTTGCTTATATGCATTATATGAGGAGGTGAACCTGAGCCTTTTTACCTGCCCCTTCCTATTTTATTTGCTGAAGTCCTATGTGTTATTGCTTGTCGCCTTAGTATTTTCTCCTTTAAACCTTAAGGGGTTTGTCTAGAACTGCCCATAGGTAGAGGTCCTATATTTTCCAAGGCCATTAAGAAGGGGCGGGTAACAGCACACATAGAGGTCACTAAATAACACTCGCTTAGTAACCGCTAAGGGGTGGGAAGGGTAGATATGGATATAATGAAAGGTGCGCTAATGCCACGTGTAGCCCCTATCTGAGGAGTGATTACCGGGCATTGTAGTGATGTGATCCTATAGGATAAACAACCTAGGACTCCCCCTGTCATTTACATATGTGTTTAAATTGTAATTCTATTAAAAATCTTACTTAGACCTCAATCTTTGCCAAACGTGTTTTCATATGTGTGCTTAGACTGCGAACTTTTTCCAAAACCCTTACGTGTTTAAAATTTAATAGCATATCTGCTACTTGCTTAAATTCACAAAGTTGTTTGGCCGGGAACCACAGTTGTGGACTCTTAGGGGTGCCTAACCCCTTACCCTTGGAGTAATTTCAAGCCCTTACCCTATCTCTGGTTATCCAAATCTATGTTTGTAAATGACCCTCAGTAGGTGCCCTAACGCAACTTAATTCATTAGGTGGCAAATCTCTGATTCCTTGTATACCCTTTTCCCAAAAGGAAACGAGTTGTCCCAATAATTTCAAGACCCTGACTAATCTGAAAGGAGGAGTTAAAAAGGGGGCGCGACAATTACGGTAGAGGGGGAGACAATCAAGTGGGTGGTCTTGAGAAGACAAAGAAGAAGGAGATGTGGGAAGATAGATTTGTCAGCATGTCCGCTTTCAACAGATTCTGGGAGTTGCGGCCAATAAGGTCGCTTACACTCGAGCAATAGTTCTTGATAAAAGATTTGGATATTCATAATCCAAATATTCTTAGGCAATTTAGGGAGGGATAAGGGTTGAAGTGGTTCACCCGCAGTGTTTTAGATGCAAATGAGCACCTGGTTAGGGAGTTATATGCAAATGTACCTCATATCAAGGTGGGAACAAAAGTGACGAAAGTGAGGAATTTGAAAGTCTGTTTGTATGCCTTTGCTTTGAATGCTTATGTCGATTTTGAGCAAGTGGAAGCGCCCCAGTTCTTGCAGAAGTTAGCTTTGGGTGAAGCATTTCTCCCTTGGCTATCTGAGATTTTGGCTGCCCCAGGACCATCACCACCATGGATCACAACAGGAGTTCCTATTATCCGGGCCACCCTCAACTTCGAAGCTAAAGGGTGACAAATCTTTCTGTGTAACAGGATTGATCCGAGCTTTAATGGGAACCACCTCTTACTTCCTTGAGCAGTTCTAGTATCTTCTATTATGGTGGGGTACCCGATCAATGTGGGTACCATCATGTAAACAAAAATCAAATTGGCCAACACCTTTACAATGTACTTCATTGATGCAAAGGTGGAGCCAAGGACATATGACACAAAGGTAAAGTCTAAGAGGCCTTTTTCTTCGTATCACTTGCAGGATGCGCACAACCCAAAATTCAAGGCGACGGACAATACCACAGTTGGCCAGTCTGACGAGCCAACAGTGGTAGGTTTAGAAGCTGCTACTGAGCCATCTACAACTCCATGCCTTCCACAGCAGCCGGACCTTCCACCAGGACTGCCTCCATGCCACCACTTTCCTCTAGGCCACCCAGTTCAGTTCTAGTGCCATCATCTTCCACCTATCCTCTCACTGCGTTGCGAGTCTCCCAGACTTTGGCGAGCCTTAACAACTGGATGAAGACATAAGCTGTCTGACATATCCAATACTATTGTAGTGATGTCCTGTACTCCAGCAGTGTCATAGGTACCTCCGTCAGTGGAGGAAACATTGAAGAAGATTCTGGAAAACAAAAAGACTATTATGGACACTCTAGTAGCTCGGAGGGGGGGGGGTTCCATTAAGGAGTTGTCCAAGCAAGTGAAGAAGATGGGAAAGTCCCAGACTTCGAATAAGATAATGGAGAAGTTGAGACAGGAGGTGAAGATGATAGCAACAGCAGGTGACTTGCCCTTTGACTTACTGATGGAGTCAGGTCCATCAGTACCAGCTGATCCAGCAGCACCATCAACAGATGCACCATCAACAGAGGCATCAGCTGGCTAGTCTCACGAGCCAGATCTCACTACTCCCACTACTGAGGAGATGTTTTAGTTGCTCACCAACCCTGTGGTCCCTCAGCCCGGAGATGATGATATACTGTTAGAGGATATCGAGGGTGGTGATGCTGCCAGTCACCCCGAGACCACATAGGGAGTTTTCTTTACTCTCTACCCTCTTATGTTTTGATTTGCTAAGCATTGGGGACTATGCTTGTTCTTTTTCTAGGGGTGGTCTATTTTGATATATTGGTTGATTTGGATGACTGTTATGACATTTGATAACATATTGGGCATTTAATAGCTTAAATACTCTTTTTCCTTCTTCATTTATCTTTATTTTATCCCTCATTATGTATATAATTATCCCTCTTGTATATATTCATTTACTTTACCTTTAGTAGTTTATTTCATAACTTCTTTGTTTTGCTTTCTTAATAGTATAGTTTCTTAATTACTTTATTAGCTTCTTTTTAATTTGTTATCTTCTTATTAAGTTTTAGTGAACAATAATCCTTTGGTTTTCTTAATGTCACGGTTTTTTCAAAATGTGGGTCTTGTGTTAACCGAGTGGCTCTTCCCAACGATGGAGGGCGTGGCAACCTTCTTAAGGTATTGAGTCAATTTTTGATGTTTAGGTAAAAACAAGTAGTTCTAGTGAATAAATAAGGGTTGAGCATGTTTCACTTGGTACCAAAACACTTAACAATGTGCTTATGGATAAAAACAAGTTTTTTGTAAAGAAATAGCTCCAATTAGTGACCTTGTGAATCTTGTGTTGACTTAGGCAATCATCGGATGGTTTAGTTGAACCATTAGAGATTTTCAATATTGAATGCGGTTGTTGTGGGCCCTCAACTCTATTCTCTTTAACAATCCTATTGTGTGAGAGGTGAGGTATTTTGTTACAAGTCTAAGTACCCGTGAGAATCGTCTAGAACTTGCCTCGAATGTGTTTCTAGGCGAAACTTTAAGTTAGCTTGGCTTGAGAAGTGATTGTAGAATCTCCTTGGCCCGTTTTGAAACCTTCCATGTCCCACCAATGATATCATCCTTAGTAAACCCTCTTGAGCCTAAAGCCTTTTTATTCAATAACCACATTACAAGCCTTTAACTATTTTATAGTGACTCTTTCTTGGCATCCAACTTTTCTTTATCACTCATGTGATTCAAATGGCAAAAACATAAGTTTGGGGGAGAGATGAGGAGTTTAAAGATGGATTCAAGGCAAAAAAAGACAAAAGAAATGAAGAAGGAGAAAAGGCAAAGAAAAAGAATTGAAGAACAAAGAAAAACGCAAAAAGAAAGTGAATAATGTGAAAGGGTTGAAAAGATGCAAAAGAAAGAAAAAGTGAAAAACATGGAGAAAGCGAAGAAGGAGATTGTGAATAGCATGACAAAGAAAGAGTGATGTCAAGTCTCTCTAATCCCTCTAAGGGAAAAGAAAATGACTCAAATAGGTAGCAAAGTATGGGCCAACTAGAGAATATGAAGTGCTAAAGGAAAGATTAACCGATTCCAATCCGATATTACCCTCCTTAATCCAAAAGCCTTCATTACATACCGAAAAAGCACTACATGATTTCAATACAAACAAGCTTACATTAGTGGTGATCTACAAGAGGGGCAAGGATATGGTAATTAGAGCCCGGCATGTGACATTCTTTTGAGAGTGATGAGCGAGTCTTCCTCGAATCATTGTATTGAATTCTTCAGTCGTGAGCGAGATAAGCTTTCAGAGAGTATAGGAGGAGGAGTTTGGGAGCCACAGTGACTTGCATAAAAGTGGGAGCTTCCTTGATGAACAAAGTTAACCCTTGATGCTCAAGCGCCACATTAGAGCTATTTGTGCTTCAACATTCAAATAAAATGCTTGTTAATGATTTATGAGCGTGTGGGTAATTGTTGGTCCCAATTGTTTTGTGTTTGATTCTACTTAGACTAGCTGAAATATCCCTTTTTTCCAATGGAGGTGGAAGTTGCCTTAATTTCTTGAGGACAAGCAAAATCTTAAGTTTGGGGGAGTTGATAAGAAGGAATTTTGACCGCTTATTTTCTCTCTTTTACTTGCATTTTAGATCAAAAATTCTTAAAGGTAATCCCTATAACTAATGAAATGAGATTTCTTGCAGGAATATTGGGAAACAAGCAAAAGAACTGAAAATCAACTCAAAAAGGAGTCAAAATTGGATAAGGAATAAAACAAGGAAAAAATGCTTGTAGTGCGGACCACACAATACTGTGTGCAGCCGCAAACAATGAAGAATCCCTGTCAGATTAGCTTCAGGTGTTCTTCATTGTTACTGCAAGCATTTTTGCCTTGTTTTGGTCCTTGTCCAATTTTGACTCCTTTTTGAGTTGATTTTCACTTCTTTGGCTCGTTTCCCAATAGTCCTGCAAGAAATCTCATTTCATTAGTTCTCGGGAATACCTTTAGCATTTTTGAGCTAAAACGCAAGTAAAAAAGAGAAAATAAGCAATCAAAATCTCAACTCGAGTGAAGACAAATACCGAGGCTCAAAAGGCCACTAAGTCGGTAGGAGTTGAATAGATTTTGCCCCGAGCTGATAGGGCCTCAGGAGGAAACTTGGCCGAAGTAACCAAGCCAGCAAAGGTCGATGGTGCCTCACCTCGAGGTGAGAAGGTGGCGGAAATGACTGTGGAGGCCGGTATTGAAGCTCCTCGAGATGGAGAGAACGCCCCAAGAGACCCACTTGGGGCAGTAGAAATCGGGGACTCCCGGCCGCTCTCTTCGTTTTCCAAGGAGATGATTCAGGAAGCTCAGTCCATGAAGACTCCTATCGTAGAAAGAGCCCACCTAGGAGAGGACCCTTTCCGTGGTTATTTTGTTGGGGTAGAGGATGCTGCTGGCTCAGGGACTTAGAGACACTGAGGTAGGATTCGGGCGTAACTTCCTCAAGTTTATGACAAGCCAATTTTTGGCCCCTAGCATCAACTTCGGGTGCAAATGGTCAATCATTATCTCAATCCCGGAGGACGCACGAGTTCTTGCCGCCCCCGTGGGGGTGGCTAGTTATTTGGGGGTCTGGTCACGGAGGAAGACCAAGCCCTGCTGGACAAGGTGGGAGCACCGTGTCTTTTTAACGAAGCCTAGCAGGCTTTGAATCGGGGAAGCCGCAACTCCTTTGATCGATACTAGTTTCCATACGTGTCTTTTTCTCTTCTTACCTAACTCTTTTTATTCTATTTGTGTAGGCGTCGGTGCATCATCATTAAGCTTTCTCTAGGTCTCGGGGAGAACTGAGCCGATACGAGACTCAAATTCAAGGGCTCATCAAGAAAATAAATACCCTTAAGCTTCTCAGTGAACAAAGGGAAGAGGAAGAAAATGGCTTCTAAGTTGAGCTAGTTGTGGCTCATAAAGAGCAAAACAACCTGGTCGAGTAGGTAATAAAAATCTTAGAAGCTTATTACATCGGTTCGAGAGTGAAATCTAACAATTCGATCTCACAAGTCCAGCAGAAGCTCGAGATAATCGGGCAACATCGTGAAGAGGTGGATGCAGTAAAGTCGGAGACAATATCGTGGAAGAAAAACATGGATCGCCTCGCCTAAAAAAATGAGGCTACTCGAGATCCGTTATCCTCGGCTGAAAGCCAATTACAAGGCATGAAAGAGAAGAACTTGGCACAAGCCAAGATAATTGAGGAGTTCCAGGCTTGGTTTGTCACAGAACTTGCGGCGGTAAAATATGAGGGTGAGATGGCCAAGGCCAATGCTGAGGAAATTGGGGCCGTCTACCGGTCTGACGCCAAAGCCGCTCAAGCTCGAGCGAAGGAAGTTGTTGACGTTGCTCATGTTCGAGCATACTGGGTTTCCAAGCATGACAAGTTTCATTCTCGAAGGGAGACTCTCGAGGAGATCCACGCTCGTGGCTTCAATCTCACAGACGAGATCAAAAATGCAAAAGAGCTTAAAGTCGAAACCAAAGCATTGGCCTCTTCTGACGATGATGACCCCTGGAGAACAAGTGGGTCTGAGAGCGATGAGGACCCCGAGGGTGAAGATGTTTCTCCTGGAGAAGATTAAGTACTTAGGTTTTTTCTTTTTTAATTTTTGTATAGAATCCTGATCGGGCCTTGTTGCCCTTGTAAATAACTTTTGGATATATATATATATATATATAGAGAGAGAGAGAGAGAGAGAGAAAGATCTTTTTTCTTTCAGTCTTTATTTTATTTCTTCCTTATGAAACTTTTGCTTCTTTTATGCCTTATGAGATTGTATTCATACGTTCGAAGGTTAGGCAACTTCATCGAACAACTATAGTTTTTACGATCGAGTGAGTGCTTTCTCGAACTCAAAGTAAGGTAACCCTTATGTTTTATTTGTTTGAGTATGATATCCTTGAACTTAAAGAAAAAACAGGCCCTTAGGCTCTTGTATTAGGCCGATATGGCCTTTGTAAAAACAATGTTTATGGCTTTTCTCCCCTTTTCAACTTGAAGAGTTTTTTTTCATTTGTATCAAATCTTTAATGCCTTAGCACTAAGTAAGTAATCATTCGAGAGTTTGAGCAATTTTGTACTCATAGGAGTTTCGAGGCTTGATATTATCAAAGCCTTTTGTAATGTTGCCGAGGGTAGCCATTTTAACCGGTTTATAAAAATATTCGATGGCCTATTTTATTACAGAATTCGTATGTCTCTGAACCATGTTAATTTGTCCGTAGCCTTTTATTTGGGACTTGCCTCTTAGGCTTATTTTCCTATTTCACTTCAAGATTTCCCGAAGTGTCAGTCCCCGAGTGGGGTTGCGGTGGCCTATAAAAATTTTGGGTTGCCTTTAAGGTCTTATAATCTCGACGTTTTAATAATTCGGTCTTGTTTTTTTTTCGGACGACAATCCTCGATTGTGGGGTTAGTTTATTGAACTTTCGTTATGATCGGCCCTTATGCGTGTTTACACAATAGACCAAGAGTAATTTTCTAAGACATGAGATATCATCAAGGAAAAATACTTCTCTTAATAAATGATTATACATGCGTACATGTTCGATGACAGGGCTCAATCAACCTATACGGGCACGGTTCATTCGACCGTTTGACCCTTACAAAATTTTACCTATCGAGACCCCGTTGTCACGAAGTAAGTGAAGTTGACATTCGAGGGTAATGCCCCCCCCCCCCCAGTATTTGAGGTTGATTGTAAAGAAGCCTCGGATACTGGTGAATTGTTCTAAGTTAGCACGATCAATGGTTGCCGCGTTAAAAACCTCTCCGGAAAACCCATTTGGGATAAAACCATTCTAAGGAAAAAAGAGTGCAACGCGTGCTTTCAGACTTAAAGACTTCGTGTTGAAGGATCCATCATTGTTCCTAATCGAACACCTGCAATGGTTAGTTTGAAATATAAATGAAAATGGAAAAGCTCGTACCTTAGAAATAGTATCGTGTTAGGAGCGATACGTTCCAATTGATTGGTAATTGTTCGCCGTTCATCGTGCCAAGCTTATAGGATTCTTTACCGATGATGTCGAGGACCTGATACAGTCCCTCCAAATTCTGACCCAGTTTTCCTTCATTCGGATTTTGGGTGTTGAGGGTGACTTTTCTTAGCACCAAGTCCTCGATTCTTAAAATGTCGAAGATTGGCTCTTCGATTGTAGTACCTTTTGATTCACTATTTTTGTGCGACCAATCAAATGAGGGCGGCTTCTCGTCTTTCGTCCAACAGTTGTAAGCTCGTATTCATGGCCTCGTGATTTGATGCTTTTGTAGCGTATCGGAACCTGAGGCTAGGTTCCCCAACCTCGACCAGGATAAGAGCTTCGGCACCATAAGCTAAATAGAACGGTGTTTCCCCCGTGCTCGACTTTGATGTTGTGTGACACACCCAAAGAACCTTGGGCAGTATCTCTCTCCACTTTCCTTTGGCGTCGGTCAGTCTCTTCTTAAGATTTTGGATAATAGTTTTGTTGGTCGATTCGGCTTGTCTGTTCCCGCTATGGTGATAAGGTGTCGACAAAATTATTTTGATCTTGTGTTCCTCGAGAATTTTAGTCACTTTGCTACCGATGAATTGCTTTACATTATCACACACAATCTCGGAAGGCATCCCGCATCGACATATAATGTGGTCCCAAATGAAGTCTATGACATCCTTTTCTCTGACTTTCTCGAAAGCCTATGCTTTAACCCACTTAGAAAAATAGTCAGTCAAAATAAAAATAAATTTGGCTTTACCTGGGGCCGAGGGGAGAGGACCGACGATGTTCATTCCCCATTTCATGAACGACTAGGGGGATAAGAGCGAGTGGAGTTGTTCCCTTGGTTGGTGAATCATTGGCGCATATCTTTGACATTTGTCGCACTTTCGAACGAATTCTTTTGTATCCTTTTCCATATCGACCCAATAATATCTCACTCTGATGACTTTGTGAACTAATGATTCGGCACCAGAATGGTTTCAACAAGTGCCTTCGTGAATCTTCCATAGGACGTAGTCGATGTCACCCGGTCCTAAACATATTGCCAATGGTCCATTGAACATCCTCCTAAACATCGTTCCATCTTTTGACAAAGTAAATCGTGCGGCCTTTGTTTGTAGAGCTCTCGACTCTTTTGGATCCAATGGGATCTTCTCGCTCTTTAGGTATTCTATATACTTGTTTCTCCAATCCCAGGTTAGGCTTGTATAGTTTATTTCGGCGTGTCCTTCTTCAATCACCATTCTCGAGAGTTGTACCACATTCCCCTAGTTTATTTCGTCATCTTTGATTGATGACCCCAAGTTTTCAAGGGCGTCGGCCTCGCTTTTCTGTTCTCGAGGTACATGCTATAACGTCCACTCTTTAAACCAATGTAAATTTACCTGTCGCTTATCAAAGTATCTCTGCACTGGATCTTCTCGGACTTTGAAAGTCATGTTGTCTTGGCACGAGGAGGGATTCGCATTTTGCCTCAATGATATTTTCTCCAAAGCGTTTAGCCAACTCGAGACTTGCAATCATGGCCTCATACTCGGCCTCATTGTTAGTTAATTTCGGAGTCCTGATAGATTATCTAATTATATTGCCTGTGGGCGTTTTCAGAACGATACCCAACCTAGACCCCTTCACGTTAAAAACACCATTCTTGAAGAAGGTCCACATCCCCGATGATGTACCCGATTTTAATAATAGTTCATTTTCGACCTCGGGTACGAGGGTTGACGTGAAGTCGGCCATGAAGTCTGCTAAGATTTGAGACTTGATGGTCGTTTGGGGTCGATGCTCGATATCATACCCACTGATCTCGACGGCCCATTTAGCCAATTGACTGGAAAGTTTGAGTTTTTTCAAAATACTATGAGATGATAGGTGGTTACAACACATATTGGATGGCATTGGAAATACGATTTTAATTTCATAGAGGCGCTTATTAAAGTGTTGATATGGGGTTTTGGCCTCACCTAAGGTCCGACTAACATAATAAATAGGGAATTGAATACCTTGTTCTTCTCGAACTAGGACTCCACTTACCGCTCTTTCCGAGACTGCCAAGTACAAGTAGAGTTGCTTGTCCGCTTTCGAGCTGTGAAGCAACGACAGGCTCAATAGGTATTATTTTAGCTCCTCCAGGGCCTGTTGGCATTCCGGAGTCCATGCAAAGCTACTCTTCTTCTTAAGCAGTGAGAAGAATCAGTGGCTTCTATCTGAAGACCTCGAAATAAATTGTCCTAAGGTGGGTATGCGCCCTGTTATCCTTTGTACGGCCTTGACATTATCTACAATTGTGATGTCCTTGATGGCTTTGATTTTATTGGGGTTGATCTCGATTCCCCGATTAGATACCATGAAATCGAGGAAATTGCCCGAGCCGACCCCGAACGCACACTTCTCCGAGTTGAGCTTCATGTTGTACTTTCTCAGTACATCAAATGTCTCATGCAAATATTTCAAATGGTCCTCTGCTTGAAGGGACTTAACTAACATGTATCAATATAAACTTCCATTGATTTTCCTATTTTTTCTTCGAATATTTGATTCACTAGGCGTTAATAAGTCGTACCAGCATTTTTTTGTCTGAATGACGTTGCATTATAACAATAGGTGTCGTATTTAGTGATGAACGAAATCTTTTCCTGGTCCTCCGGATTCATCTGTATTTGATTGTATCCGGAGTAGGCATCGAGAAAATCGAGAATCTCATGGCTGCCCATGGCATCAATCATACGATCGATATTCGGCAAAGGAAAATAATCTTTAGGGCATGTTTGTTCAGGTCTTTATGATCTACACACATTCTAAGTCTATTTCCCATCTTAGGGACCACCACTACATTTTTTAACCATTCGGTATATTTTACTTCCCGAATGGACCCTATTTTGAGAAGTTTGGTTACCTCATCCTTGATGAATGGATTCCTAACCTCGGATTGGGGTCTTCTTTTTTGTTTTACAGGACGGAACTTCGGGTCCAAGCTCAATCAATGGGTAGTGATGTTTAGTGGGATCCCTTTCATATCAAGGTGTGACCAAGTAAAGCAATCCATGTTATCTAAAAGGAATATTAATGAGTTTTTTCCTGAGCCCGGGATTTAACCCCATGCCAAGGTATACCTTTAGTTCGGGCAGGTACTCGATCATTATGACTTGTTCCAGCTCTTCGACTGTTGATTTTGTGGCATTGGAGTCATCGGGAATTATGAAAGATTGGGTAATCCAATGCCCATGATCCTCGTTTGACCCGTGCTCCTTCAATAGGATTGAGGATGGTGCCTGTGGTACCGGTATCACTTTGTCGACTGTGAATATCTCCTTGAAGGCAGGTTGCTCTCCATACACCGTTTTGACTCCCTCCAGTGTCGAGAAATTTAGAACATGGTGGAGGGTCAAGGGTACTGCTCTCATATTATGGATCCAAAGTCTTCTGAGCAAGGTGTTGTACCTCATGTCACCCTCGATCACGTGGAATTTTGTCTCTTGGATGGTCTCGGCCACGTTTATTGCAAAGAGAATTTTGCCTTTAGTGATTTCACTTTCCATGTTGAAACTGTTAAGAACCCGGGCTACATGAACGATTTGATCATGTAGGCCGAGCTGCTCTACGACCCTCGATCGGATGATGTTGGCCGAGCTACCTAGATCGATCAAAACACGTTCAAACTGAATTTTATTCATAAGAACAGACATTACCAGTGTGTCGTTATGGGGTTATGATATCCCCTCTGCATCCTCATTTCTGAAAAACAAGGTCCCTTCAGGTACATAGTCCCGAGTTCGTTTTTCCCTTGTGATCGACACCTTTGTATGTTTGAATACGGGTCCCTATGGCATGTCGACCACACTAACGATCATGTGAATCACATGTTGTAGTTCTTCCTGATTGTTATTCCTATTTGCATACGTGTCTCTGAAGTGGTTCTTAGCTCGGTCGCTCAAGAATTCTCAAATATGTCCCTCGTTAAAAAACCTGACTACTTCCTCCCTTAGCTGTTTGCAATCCTCTATTCTATGGCCATGGATACTATGGTATTTGCACATTTGATTAGGATTCCTCTAGGCTAGATCGGTCTATAAAGGTCGAGGCCACCTGGTATCATTTATCCGCCTAGTGGCTGATATAATAGCTATGTATCAATGCTGAAGTTGTATTCTGATAGACGTGGTGCATCTGTAGGCTCGACATTTCTATCGAAGCCACTCTTACTCATGAGCCCTCAAAAGCTCTGCCCTCAATCATTTTTTCGATCAATTTGAACGGGGTTGCATCTAGGACCGTTATTTCTCTGATCTTCACCATATGGTTGATACCGATCTCTGTTCGATCATGGTTCTCTATCGATGTCCCTCTGAATTCTACCAACGGTCATGTTTGGGTAAACAGAACCAGAAGGAGTTCCCAACTGATCATCCTTGCCCCTGATTTTTGACTGGTACTGATTATGCTCATCGACCCAGGTAACTACTAGATATTCGACTAAATTCTACTTCAACTATTGTGAGGCCATTGAACTTTGTACGTTCAATCCTTGAGTAAAGGCCTAGACAGCCCAGTCATCTGCAATCGAGGGTAAGTCCATACCTTCCATCTGGAACCGAGATACTAACTCCCTGAGCATTTCGTTGTCTTTCTCCTTCACATTGAAGAGGTCCGACTTCCTAGTTTCTACCTTTATGGATCCGGTGTGTGCTTTGACGAAAGAATCTGCGAGCATGGCGAAGGAATCAATAGAATTTGGTGGGAAATTATGGTACCATATCATCGCCCCCTTCGATAAAGTTTCTCCGAACTTCTTCAGCAGGAAGGACTCAATCTCATCGTCCTCTAAATCGTTCCCCTTTATAGCGCATGTGTAAGAAGTGACATGCTCATTGGGGTCAGTGGTTCCATTATACTTGGGAATTTCTGGCATGCGGAATTTTAATGGGTTGGGTTTAGGAGCCGCACTTGGGGGGAAGGCTTTTGCACGAACTTCTTCTAATCCAAACGCTTTAGATTTGGTGGTGCCCCCGAAATCTGATCAACTCGGGGGTTATATGTTTCTACCTTTTTGTCATTTACCTCGACCTTCTTTTCCCCTGATTCAATCCGATTTTGTGAGCTCTTAGAGCATTTTCATAATGGCAGGGTCAGTCCCTGATTCGTTGGCGTTTGACCTTTCCGGTGCTGGTTCAGCCCTGCGAACAACTTCTAGTGAGGGCTCAAGCTTGGCTCTACTCGGTGCTCGATTCTGGTTTTGGAGTTGTGTTATGGAAGCTTGTTGAGCCTGCAGCATTTCAAATACTAATCGGAGGCCGACTCTACCATCTTCGCGACCCTGTGCTTCTTGACCGACTGATCGAACGTCTCTACATATGCTATTTTTGAGGTCGACGCCCAGATTTGCATTTAGGGCGACATGGGAACTGACATCGATGGGTTCTGCAATATGTACTCCCTCAATTCCAACCAAAGGTACTTATATCCTTGGGGCAGCAATATTGTCGTTTTCCCCATGAAAACCAAGGCTACTATCAGTGTGTGTTTGTACTCTTTGAGAGTTTGACGTGTTGATCCTGATATCAAAACCAATTACAATAACAAGCGTAAAGCAGTGTATGTTATGAGAATTAGTACTAAGCAATCACTATTATCCTTAGCCCCGCAAGGGGCGCCAAACTGTTTACCCTTAAAATCAGATAACAATAAAACATATAAGTGGTTTTAAGGATATGTGATTTCACCTAGAACAAATTGATAAATATAGTAATTAATATTGATAATTGATTGAAAAACAAAGCAACCCTGTATGAAAATGCAATTTGGCCCTCGAGCTTGACCGCCCTCGAACCAACTCAGAGTATATTTAAGAAGTATGAACTGAATTGAAGAATAAGAGAATTTAAGAGAGAAAATTGTTGTATTGCTTTGATATGCGAGAATTAGATGATTACAAATGATTAGAACTCCCATTTGTATAGTAGAGGTATTATACTTATGGTACAATCCTAATTACATAAGGAAAATCCCATGATTATCTAAATAACTGCTCTTGGTTTGATTCGTTCCGAGATTTTTGCCATGATCCTCGACCGATCACGGATATCTCGGCTTTCCGTTAAAATACTATCTTCGGTCTTGCTCGAGGTTTATCCTATTTTGTTTAGATCATTACTAGTCTCGATCTCGATTAGTACCTCGAATCCCGAGCTCGTTACCGCACATATATATCTCAGTCTGATATAAAATGGGGTCAATCCTCGACCCACTATCCCGATCTCGGTTAATCAACAAAATCAGGTGAACCCGATTATAGCCGAATACAACTTGTAGAGGATGGTTTTAAGGAATGGCTTAAGCAAGGAAATTTCTGGATGCATGGTGTATTATACTGTATGGTATATAGGAATCATGGAATGATTAAGTGGAGGATGTAGTGCGCATGGAGTAGGAATTTGGTCGGTTGCGTTAAGGAAGGGTTACTTATGTGGTTGTTGTCATGATAATGGGGCACAAGTCTTCCCGTTTGGGGTGGTGCAATTGGGATTTGAGCAGAGTGGATGACTCTCGAGAAAGTTCTAATGGGTTCAAGATTTTTATGCAGCAATTGTGAATTTTTTCGGATTTGTATATGGCTAGGATTTGAGATTTTTCATTGGATGGTGTCGAGACTTGTGCCATATCTATATCATTATGGATTCTATATTTCATCATCAGGATGGTGAAGGAAAACGACTTTAGACTCACAGAAGGTCTCTTCATAGTGGGTGTCTCGGTAGTGGTACTTTTGGAGTGTTTAAAAGGGAATACATCAGCATATGGACCTTAGGGCGATGTGGTTTTATTCTAGGATATTTTGGGGTGAGGCATGGTTGAGGATCATGGTATTATGACGAGGATGACTGTCAACTTGAGGGTAATTAAGAAGGAACTCGGGTAAATAGGTCACCCTAATAGTAGGTTGGACCAATAGGGTAATGGTATGCTCAATTCATTTGGTTTTCATGATGTGGTGAGTTTCTACAGGTATTTTGTTGCAATGCTCTTGGGTTTCGGCGGCCTACGTGGCTTGGTTGAGCTAGAGAGATTCAGTTCTGATTGCTTGGTTATGTGCAAATGGTTTTGAAGAGTTCTCGATGGTTTCTACCATGGTTTGAGTGATATTTCCTACCAGCATGAGGAGCATGTTGTGTATTGTGATTTTTCTCCTGGATGGGATCAAATGGAAGGTTTCTGACCGATTGAGTATGTATTGTACTGGCGACTCATAGTGGATTATGACATCCCCGTACTATTTACGTGATGGCATGATTGATGCGGTGCGTTATGTGGGATTAAGATTTGCATGTAGAAGGTAAGGGTCCAGTATTCAAGGGAAGGTCATGAATTCTTAGGAAACATGGACGGTTTCATATGACTAGGTGATTGATATGACTATTTGGTATTGCTCGAGGAGAGTGTACATTTCAGAAGGCGCATTGTTCTTGATTTACGGGCTTTAGTGGTATTGTGGTACTCACCTGGTTGATTGACTGTTGGTATTTTCAGATTTTGCTATGTGGCACAGAAGAATTATAGAAGTATTCCCCGTGGGATGATTATGTATGAGAGATATGTTAGACATTCGGGCGGTGAAGTTAGGATCAAATATGGTGATTCATGTGCTCTATAGATTTGGAGGCTGAGGGTTCTACGAAGCAGGTTGTCTCGTGGTTGTGAACTGTGAAAATGTGGCCAAATCTAGCCATATGATAGTATGTATTATGGTTCAGTCATTGTGGACTTTTGTAGGATTATGTATCTATTTGTGGATGATCAGGATTGATATGGGGGCCGTTGGTAGGCCCGATGAAGATGTGTATGCTACACCAGTTCAGATTGGTTGACTCTATACTACTGTTGTTGAGGGAGGTGCCATTCGGCTCGAGTTGAGCTTATTTGTGTTCTGATATGATCTATGTGTTAATCATCTATGTTATGAGGGGCTACGATTTGTTGGTTACATGCACACATGGTGTGGTTCTGTTTGGGCTTATGCGGAATTGAGCGAGATGGGTATTTGAGTATTGAATGATTGATTGCGAATTGGTTATATTCTCTCGGGTTTGTGTGGCATTGTGTCATTTTCTTCTCTGTGGTTGTGGTCGTGCACCTTGGGTATTTGATGTCGAATTGTGCGTGATTATCGATTGTGGGCATGGTGTCTTGAGGTATTTCATATGGACAGTGTTTGGACAGGGTCACGCATTGCAACGAATATATGTTGAGATATGATCCTTTGTATGAGATTTGTATTTCGTGGTTCTACTGTGTATGATGGACTCATTGCATTGCGGTTGTGGTGGTATTTTTTTTAACTTGGGGGTCAGTTCTCTCATTTGAGTCATTTTTCATGGTTGAGTACATTTGAATTATTGCGTATTGGTGCAAGGATTGCACTGTTTGTGGCTCTATGTAGTATTGGTGTGGCGTGTCAGTAGAGAAGCTTGTATTTGTAAGAGGAGATCATCGGCCCTAGAATGGGGGCTATCTAATTTGATTGCAGTATTTGAAAGGACAATGTCGTTGATCGTCTTAGAAATTAGCTATAGTTCTTGTTGAAGGAAAGTGATTTGCATGGCTTGTTGATCTGATGAGTGGTTAGGAGTTTTTGCGTGTTTCTTTCATCATCGATAGTGTACAAAGGTTTTAGAATGAGGTTGTGTTTGATATGAGGTTTATTACTGGCATGGGATCTTTTTAAGCAGCTACTATGATCGAAAGTTTTGCAACGAGTATGCGAGTCGTGTGGTATGTCAGGTGATTACATCTTGGGTTATGGTTATGGATTGATACAACTTGTTCAGACTTTTACAGTGTGTGAAAGCGAGATTCAAGTCTTGTAGGAAATTCCAGGTGTTGGAAATTGGACTCTGTGGTTCACGGGTTGAGGTTTAAGTATATGATGTATTATGACTTGTGTGAATCATTGGTTTTGGTTTTCAGGTTGTTCGGAATCGATTTGGAAGAATGAATTTCATTGTTGAAGCTTTAAGTTGGGATAGTTACCGCGTTTGACTTTTTATCATTTGAGCTCGGATTGGAGTTTTGATGGTTCTGTTGGTTCCGGATGATGATTTTTGGACACGAGCGTATGCACGGATATGCAATTGGATATTTTCTAGAAGGATTCGTCACTAATTGGCGAAAGTTGGAAATTTAAAGGGTTGAAAAGTTCATAACTTTGACCAGAAGTTGACCTTGAAGATATCGGATTCAAATTGTGGTTTTGGGAATTTGAAATAGCTTCTTTATGTCATTTCGGGCTTTTATGTAAAATTTGGGTTCATTGCGGTTTTATTTGATATGTTTGGCGCGAGTTTTGGAAGTTGAAATTCCAAAGTTTAGTTAAGTTTGAATTGAGGTGCAATTAATCGTTTCGATGTTATTATGTGTGATTTGAGGCCTCGAGTATGTAATGACCCGACCGGTCGTTTTGAGAATTTGCACTTCGCTCGGTTATTTGAGGGCATGAGTAGCTCCGTATGACGTATTCTGACTTATGTGAATCGTCAGTCTTGGTTCTCAGGTTATCCGGAATTGATTTGGGAGAATGGTCTGAGCTAGAAGCTTTAAATTTAAAAGGTCCAACCAAGTTTTGACTTTTAGTAATTGATGTCAGATGTTAATTTTGATGGTTCAGATAGCACCGCTAGGTGATTTTGGACATGGGAGCGCATCTGAAATGTGATTTGGAGGTCCATGATAGAATTAGGCCTGAATTGGCGAAAGTTGGAATTTTTGCTATTGTGGCCGGCAGTGGAAATTTTTAGATCGGGTTCGAGATGAAATTCCGAAAGTTGGAGTAGGTTTGTTGTGTCATTTCGGATTTGTGTGTAAAATTTGAGGTCATTCGGACATGATTTGATAGGTTTCAGCACTGGTTGTGGAATTTAGGTGTGATTCGTCGTTTTGATGTTGTTATGTGTGTTTTGGGGCATCGAGTAGGTTCGTGTGATGTTATGTGACTTTTTGGTATGATTGGATGGGTTCCCGAGGAGCTCGGGCCTTTTTCAGATTGATTTAGGATCGTTTTTCTCAATATTGCACTTGCTGGTTCTAGTGTTCTGCACCTGCGATTGGTGTTGCGTAGGTGCGAGCCATGTGTCGCAGGTGCAAAATTTGCCTGGTCTGGATCCCATCGGAGATGCATAGGAAGTACCGCACCTTGGGATGCGCAGGAACGGAAAATGTTCCGCAGGTGCAGGTGTTGCATGGCAAGACCAGTTTCGCATATGTAAGGTGTGTTACGCCAGTGCAGTGGTTGCAGGTGCGATGAGTTATCCACAAATGTAGAAATCGCTGGGCAGAATGCTATAATTCAAGGTTTTTATTCTTTTATCTTATTTTGAGATATGGGGCTCGAATTGAGGCAATTTTTGGAGCATAGTTCATCACAAGGATTGGGGTAAGTGTTCTCTACTCGGTTTTGATCATATTTCATGAATCTATCTTCATTTTTGGCAATTGGTTGATGAATTTTAATGATGAAATTGGGGGTTTTGGAATAAAGTTTCATATCATGAGTTTATGAATTTGAACATCGAATTCGAGTCGGATTTGAGTGAAACTAGTATGGTTGAACTCGTAATTGAATGGGTTATCGGATTTTGTGAGTTTTGTCGGGTTCCGAGGTGTGGGCCCGGATTGGGCTTTTGGATTGATTTCGGGATTTTATTCATGATTCGATCTTTTATGATCGGGATTGGTTCCTTTAGCATAGTTTGATGTGTTTAAATTGTTGTTGGACAGTTTTGAGTCATTTGGAGGTCGGAACGCGCATGATGGCATCCTGGGAGCATCGCTTGGCCTGCTCGGCATTTGTATTGGCTCGTTCGAGGTAAGT